>JAMQGT020012285.1:0-78463 GCA_024447675.2 Pterophyllum scalare | reverse complement strand
AGCGAGAACAGAGAGACTGTCACGGCGGGAGGAGCTGCTGTGCAGGCAGGAAGGAGGAGGGAGGACCCCAAACACAGAGCTCCAAGAACACAGGGTTTTAATAACAGAAGGGGGAACAAAAACACACATGAACTCCCCCCGGGAAATGCACGGGTTGGGAGGAGGCCAGGGAAACCAGGAAACACGCGGGAAAGACACAGGGACCACAGCGAGGAACTATCACTCACGAAATGACACGACAAGGAACGGAAGAAAACTGAGGGCTTAAGTATACATGAGGGCAATCGGGGCAAGAGAAAACAGCTGGGAAACACAGGTGAAGCAAATCAGGAAAATCACAGGGGGAAGCAAAGCCAGACACGAGACATGGGGAACACAGGACTATCAAAATAAAACAGGAAAAGACGGGACCAGGAACATCAGAACATGACACACCAGGGACCAAAGAAAACAAGGAACCAAAACAGGGAAAAACAACAGAAAACACCGGGCCACAGGCCCAGGACCATGACAGAGACAGATGACCATTCATGCTCACATTCACACCTATGGTCAAATTAGAGATATTTGATTTATGCCAAGAAAGCAAACAAAACAAACGCTTAGTGCTGAAATTATGATTTAATCTATTATAGCCTTCAACAGATTTCTCAGTCAAAAAGAAAAACATTGTATATTTTTCTCTCCATTTCCCCCGTTTCTCTGCACTGTTCTTCCTCTGTAATGACTGCATCACATATCTGAGGTTGGTCTGGGTTGTTTTTGATGAGCCAGTCTGCTGAGCCAAATCTATTAAGAGCAAACGTACAGGATAGCAATCAGCATGCTCACAACAGCTTTAAACAAACGGCTAATGAGTAAGCACGGATACCTTCTAATACTCACACAGGGGTTGAGTGGCTTGTTCATGCAGAGTTCAGTGAGTCCGCGTAGCAGAACTGGGTTTACATACCTGCTCAGGTATTCTTCATTTTCTTCTCTTGATGGTAAGGGCTCAATTATAGCTGCATAGGAAAAGCACAGGATGAAAAGCATTCAAAGCATGTGTATGTGCGCTAGACCCGAGTGTGCACAAGATTATGTGAGCGTGTGCAAATTACTCACAGGTTGGGAACATGAATTTAATCTCGCTCACAGCTGCTTGAAATGACTCGCTGCCATGAAGGGCGTTTTGTAGCTCAGAAGTGCCATACTTGGCTCTAAGGCTGGAGAAAAGTACAGCACATTTTTTTTTGTACATCTTCTAGAGTTTTAAGAGAGTCGACCTTTACCCCCTATATTGGATGAAAGCAATACACCAAGTCTCATGATGGGTCAGGTCAAAGGAACTAAGTCTGAGGCTGAGACCCAGAATTACAATCAAGCACTTCATTTAAATACTAATCAAACCAAGACCAAAAAAATTACCATATAAATAACACACATTATCACTGATATTCACGTCAGAGTCCAAGGATGAGGCAGGATTGCAGAGAGATATTCAAGCACTGTTACACCAAAGTGTGGGCATGCTGCATAATATAATGCACTGAAACGAAACAAGTCTACTTGAATTAAGTCAGCCTTTTTTTTGTATGCAGTCATTTTATACATTAGCAGCACCTTCAATATCTAATCACACGCCACTTTTCCTTTTTTTTTTTTTTTTAAAGCCTGTCATGTCTGGCAGATCTTGCAAACAGAACAGTGATCTGAATGCATTGTTGTGCCAAACATATTTACTATTTACACACTCCACCTTTCCATTATCAGCATTCCAAGAAATGAGACTGACCACTCAGGATGAGTTTCTCTGGCGTTGGTGCTGTTGGCAGGACCTATGATGGACTTCCAGTGGGCAATAGCGTTGTCACGTGCCAGCATCAAGGCAACGATTGGGCCAGAGCTCATGAAGGCCGTCAAGCTGGGAAAGAAATACTTTCCATATTGGTCTGCGTAGAAGTCACTGCATTGCTCTGGACTTAGCTGCAGCTTCCGCTTCTTATGCAGAGATGAAATATTGGATATGTCAGTGAAAGCAGAGCCATGTGTAGTGAACACAGTCATGATTTATCTCTAACCACCGATCAGAATTTGGTGTAGCTAAACAATCTGAAAGCATGGATCCATCCTGCCTTGTATCAGTAGTTCAGGCTGGTGCTGGTGGTGTGATGGAGTGGAGGATAGTTTCTTGGTTTACTCTGGGCATCTTAGTACCAACTGAGCATGATTTAAACCCCACAGCCTACCTGAATATTGTTACAGACCATGTCCACCCCTTTGTGACCACAGTGTAGGCTACCTGTGTTCAACATGCCATGTTGCAAATCCCAAACTGGTTTCTTGAACATGACAGTGAGTTCACTGCAGTCAAACGCCCTTCAAAGCCACCAGATCTCAATCCAACAGAGCACCTTTTTGATGTGGTGGAAACAGGAGATTCACATCATGGATATATGCTGTCATATCTATATGGACCAAAATCACTGAGGAATGTTTCCAGCATCTTGCTGAATCTCTGCCATGAAGAATTAAAGCAGTTCTGGAGGTAAAAGGGCGTCCAACTTTACTAGCAACAAAGTTGCCGGTGTGTGTATTATCTAGTATTATCACAGATTGCAAATAATAGTGAGATCGTCATCGCCCTCTAGTGGACAAACTATGATTTCGCTTTTGCGTTACTCACATCTGTACTGGATGGAAATATTGTAATTACTTATAAACAAGGCACTGATAATGTATCAGATGATATCGGACTTACTAGCTACATCATATAATAAAAAAAAACAGTTGAAATATTTCTTCCTTTATCCTTGACACAACATTGTGCACTTCACAGCTCACATCTTGTAATTTACAGACTTAAGAAACTTCAACATACCTGCAGGATAGTAAAGCCCGACTTGAGGATAATATTCTCTATCTCCTCAGCTTTGTCAATGGCATCTGGTTTAATAATGGCCAGTGTTCTTTCCACATAAATACGAGGAGGTGACGCTTCGTCCATCTCCTCTCGCTTCCCAGCATTAAATTAGACAAACACCTGTAACTTTTAGCCGTTTGGCACTAATCCGGTCAATATTAATAACTGCGGTTGATAAAGTTTATGAGTAGCCTGAAGTTAAAACTGTTTTTAAAGGCCAGACGGCAGAGATTCGCTCATTTAAGCCACAAACCGAGTTCTGGATGTGTCTCGGTTGCTAGGACACCGTTACAGGTCTACGGTATGGCAAGCAGGACAATCCGTACCGTGTCCAGACGCGCAAATCATCATCGATTTCGTTGCCGTTTTCTGATGTTTCCATATATTGTTGCTCTGACTCATTCATTTTGTACTATTATACCTAAGCCCCCCACCCAAAAAAAAAAAAAAATGATTTAGTGATACGGTTGTGGCGGTTATATAATGTGTCATGCCGTGCATGCCTCGCCATTTACACGGTGCAAATACGTGCTTTTCCCACCAGTTTGGCCGGCGCGATCGCGTTCCCTGTATTCAGAGCCCCCCCCCCTTGCTACTGAGTACCGGGAAATGGCAACAAAGTAACGTTTACTTACACAACACGGTAACCACACAACATCTTTAGCCCATTTCTGCCAGGAGCAAAGATTAGAAAAGTTGTAACCATATGTATCGGGCTGATAAACCATGCCGGGACTATGCAACTCATATTCACAGTTACGTAATGCCCAGGCCGATATGTCTGCAATTTTGGTCTATAATTTTAATAATTATAGATGTTCTATCTACATGTACCCGACAAATAACCAATAAAAACGTTACAAGAATCACACTACTTACGTGACAAGCTAATGAAATACAAAAATCTCCTTACTAGTCACACAACCGGAGAGCTCTCTTCAAGATTGATTCTCCCACACGACGACAACTCGTGGTTGGTTTTCTAGAACCGGCAGGAGAAAAAAAACGACATTTCTGCGAAGAAGCCTTCTGATTGGATAATCTCTGCTGCCATTCAAAGCACCGACCAATCGTGTTCGAGAGTGTTTTTGTCTTTTCTTTTCTTTTCTTTTTTTTTTGCGAAAGACGTTCACGCCCCAAGAACACGGGAAGGAACTCAGAGTACCTTTTCTGCTTCGGTTTGTCCGCTGTTCGGTCATCTCAACGCCACTTGGTTAGGTTAATGTGAAAATTACATCTTCAGTGACTGTGTGGTTGGTGTGGGTAAAATAGGAGAAATATTATAAAATAACGAAATAAATATATCGGAACAGTTTTTTTTTTGCTGATTGTTGAATTATGAAGTAGCCCTGGAGCTGTACTCTCAGTTTAAGCTTTGGCTCTCACCTGTTAAGCCTGCATTTGTAGTTAAGAAGGGTAGACCAACATGAAGACCAGAGAGACCACCCATGGAAAAGAAAAGCCATTCCAAAGGGGTGTGCAATAAAAAAATAAAATAAAATTAAAAAATGAGAGAAGCCAGATTGAAATTTGCTGCAAAGCACAAGGATGAGTCACAGCAGTTCTGGAACAGTTTTATAGACTGATGAGACAAAGATTAACCCCTACCAAAGTGATTGCCAATGAAGAAACAAGAAGCCTGGTGGAGTCTATGGGTTGTGGGCTTGATGTAGTTAGTGTGAGCAATGGATATGCAACCACGTGTACGTGTTTTTGATTAATTAGTTTAGCTGAAGCTATTCTCTTCCAATACTTAAGCTCACTTGAAAAACTGGGTGGTTTGATATGAAATGTATTATGTTCTGTTTTTCGTTTGTTTGTTTTTTCATATCTAGATGTCAATACTAAAGAATAAAAGCTGAAACAATGATCTCTCTTCCCATATCCATCTTTTGGTTTCACACTTAAATGTCTTCAGTGCACAGCAAAAACAAATTAATTAGCCTTGCTGTTCTAATGAATTTGGATGGCACTTAGGGTGTATAACCAGGTACCAAAGAGCCCAAATGTGTTGATTTACAGAACACATCATTTTCTATGTCCATCCTGTATTTTTCTCTAAATCCTGTAAAGAAATACACCTTTTGTTTGAAATGAATGCCATCTTTTCATGTGTTTGATAAAAACAAATTAATCAGCCTTGCTGTTCTAATACATTTGGAGGTTTTTCCTTGGTTTATCATTTTTCAGTCCATTTCCGTACAAAATTATCCTGAGCCGATCATAAGCACTTGTGTTTACAATATAAGCAACTCTCTGTGTACACGGTGAGTTAGGAACAAACACAGTCACGTGCTGCAGAACAAGATGTCCACAACGATATAACTACAATCAACCTTTTGCCAAAAATCTTTCTTTGCTGAAAAACTGTACCATACTGCCTCAAAATGTTATAACTGTCCTTGGAATTACCATCTTACTGAGTAAACAGACTCCACAAAGACTAAATAAAGCCTTAATACTCATTTTGCCAGCTGAAACATTCTCCTTTGCACAAATAAGTTATTTGTTAGGCTAAAAGTGAACCAATCTGAGAGGAGCAACAGCAACAGAAGTGAGTTAAAGCCAAATAAAGTTACTGAGGCCTCTTTTCCACCGACAGGGTTCCGGAGCCGGTGCCAGCATTTGAACCATTCAGCGGTTTTTCCACTGCAAAAGCACTCGGTGCTCGGCCAAAAAACTGGTTCAACTCCGGCCCCGCAAGCTGGCTGGTCTCGAACCAAGAAAGCTTGACAAAAGCGGCAGAAGGGCGTGACTCTGCTGTCTCAACGTAGTTTTCTACCGCTGTTTCACTGCACGGTGTGTATTACATGAGAAAAGTGATGCGGATTTTATAGCTGTGAATTAGGTTGGGCTCTAAGGCTGAACTTGCTGCTTTGTATCAGTTCATATGGTAGATAAAAGGACGCAAAGTGCGTACTTGTCGTCTTTTGCGTCCTTGCTCGTAATCGCTGTATGCGTCTACCTCTGTGCTGCACACAGATGCTGCAGCAGTTTGGTTTGGACCGTAAATGTGTTTGCAGCACAAGTGAAAGGAGCGTGTTCTCCCACGTTTGTGCCTTTCGGCTTCCGTGTCCAGACGAGGACCTGCCCACACTCATACGTAAAGAAGCGGTTCACAAAGCGCGGTGGAAACGCAGGCCCGATCTTAAGCCTTTCCCAGGTTCACTGGAACCGACACCAGCACTGGCACGAGCACCGGCACCTCAGCGGTGGAAACGTAGCATGAGTGTTGTGTCAACAAGTAATGTCCACATCTCAGCCAAGGTCATACAGTCCACCCAGGTTATTGGACAGATTCGGTGCAACCATGTGCACATTTCTGGGTTTATCTTGTTTGTTTCTGTATATGGAGTGTACTTATAGAGCACTCAAAACACTTTCTTACTTGTAGTAAGAAAGCTTTGTTCATGCAGGCACCTTTTTCTTTAACTTAGCACTTTTGCCTAACATTCACACACACTCACACTCTAATGGATGCATCCAGGGCAACTCAGGGTTCAGTATCTTGCTCAAGGACAAATCAACAGGCAGACTCCCACGCTTCCAACCACTGACCTCTCCATAAGGAGACGACCTACTCTACCTACTGAGCCATTTTTGATGTATTCAGTTAAAAATTAAGAGGTTGAAGTATCGATATTTAAGCGACAAGAAGACTAATAATTGTCATCCATTCATTTTCTTAACCCCAATTCTGGGGCCTATCCTAGATGAGAGGTTAGGTACACCCTGTTCAGGTCACCAGTCTACTGAAGCGAGAACAGAGAGACTGTCACGGCGGGAGGAGCTGCTGTGCAGGCAGGAAGGAGGAGGCAGGACCCCAAACGCAGAGCTCCAAGAACACAGGGTTTTAATAACAGAAGGGGGAACAAAAACACACATGAACTCCCCCCGGGAAATGCACGGGTTGGGAGGAGGCCAGGGAAACCAGGAAACACGCGGGAAAGACACAGGGACCACAGCAAGGAACTATCACTACGAAATGACACGACAAGGAATGGAAGAAAACTGAGGGCTTAAGTATACATGAGGGCAATCGGGGCAAGAGAAAACAGCTGGGGAACACAGGTGAAGCAAATCAGGAAAATCACAGGGGGAAGCAAAGCCAGACACGAGACATGGGGAACACAGGACTATCAAAATAAAACAGGAAAAGACGGGACCAGGAACATCAGAACATGACACACCAGGGACCAAAGAAAACAAGGAACCAAAACAGGGAAAAACAACAGAAAACACCGGGCCACAGGCCCAGGACCATGACAGAGACAGATGACCATTCATGCTCACATTCACACCTATGGTCAAATTAGAGATATTTGATTTATGCCAGAAAGCAAACAAAACAAACGCTTAGTGCTGAAATTATGATTTATTCTATTATAGCCTTCAACAGATTTCTCAGTCAAAAAGAAAAACATTGTATATTTTTCTCTCCATTTCCCCCGTTTCTCTCTCACTGTTCTTCCTCTGTAATGACTGCATCACATATCTGAGGTTGGTCTGGGTTGTTTTTGATGAGCCAGTCTGTCGAGCCAAATCTATTAAGAGCAAACGTACAGGATAGCAATCAGCATGCTCACAACAGCTTTAAACAAACGGCTAATGAGTAAGCACGGATACCTTCTAATACTCACACAGGGGTTGAGTGGCTTGTTCATGCAGAGTTCAGTGAGTCCGCGTAGCAGAACTGGGTTTACATACCTGCTCAGGTATTCTTCATTTTCTTCTCTTGATGGTAAGGGCTCAATTATAGCTGCATAGGAAAAGCACAGGATGAAAAGCATTCAAAGCATGTGTATGTGCGCTAGACCCGAGTGTGCACAAGATTATGTGAGCGTGTGCAAATTACTCACAGGTTGGGAACATGAATTTAATCTCGCTCACAGCTGCTTGAAATGACTCGCTGCCATGAAGGGCGTTTTGTAGCTCAGAAGTGCCATACTTAGCTCTAAGGCTGGAGAAAAGTACAGCACATTTTTGTTTTGTACATCTTCTAGAGTTTTAAGAGAGTCGACCTTTACCCCCTATATTGGATGAAAGCAATACACCAAGTCTCATGATGGGTCAGGTCAAAGGAACTAAGTCTGAGGCTGAGACCCAGAATTACAATCAAGCACTTCATTTAAATACTAATCAAACCAAGACCAAAAAAATTACCATATAAATAACACACATTATCACTGATATTCACGTCAGAGTCCAAGGATGAGGCAGGATTGCAGAGAGATATTCAAGCACTGTTACACCAAAGTGTGGGCATGCTGCATAATATAATGCACTGAAACGAAACAAGTCTACTTGAATTAAGTCAGCCTTTTTTTGTATGCAGTCATTTTATACATTAGCAGCACCTTCAATATCTAATCACACGCCACTTATCCTTTTTTTTTTTTTTTTTAAAGCCTGTCATGTCTGGCAGATCTTGCAAACAGAACAGTGATCTGAATGCATTGTTGTGCCAAACATATTTACTATTTACACACTCCACCTTTCCATTATCAGCATTCCAAGAAATGAGACTGACCACTCAGGATGAGTTTCTCTGGCCTTGGTGCTGTTGGCAGGACCTATGATGGACTTCCAGTGGGCAATAGCGTTGTCACGTGCCAGCATCAAGGCAACGATTGGGCCAGAGCTCATGAAGGCCGTCAAGCTGGGAAAGAAATACTTTCCATATTGGTCTGCGTAGAAGTCACTGCAGTGCTCTGGACTTAGCTGCAGCTTCCGCTTCTTATGCAGGGATGAAATATTGGATATGTCAGTGAAAGCAGAGCCATGTGTAGTGAACACAGTCATGATTTATCTCTAACCACCGATCAGAATTTGGTGTAGCTAAACAATCTGAAAGCATGGATCCATCCTGCCTTGTATCAGTAGTTCAGGCTGGTGCTGGTGGTGTGATGGAGTGGAGGATATTTTCTTGGTTTACTCTGGGCATCTTAGTACCAACTGAGCATGATTTAAACCCCACAGCCTACCTGAATATTGTTACTGACCATGTCCACCCCTTTGTGACCACAGTGTAGGCTACCTGTGTTCAACATGCCATGTTGCAAATCCCAAACTGGTTTCTTGAACATGACAGTGAGTTCACTGCAGTCAAACGCCCTTCACAGCCACCAGATCTCAATCCAACAGAGCACCTTTTTGATGTGGTGGAAACAGGAGATTCACATCATGGATATATGCTGTCATATCTATATGGACCAAAATCACTGAGGAATGTTTCCAGCATCTTGCTGAATCTCTGCCATGAAGAATTAAAGCAGTTCTGGAGGTAAAAGGGCGTCCAACTTTACTAGCAACAAAGTTGCCGGTGTGTGTATTATCTAGTATTATCACAGATTGCAAATAATAGTGAGATCGTCATCGCCCTCTAGTGGACAAACTATGATTTCGCTTTTGCGTTACTCACATCTGTACTGGATGGAAATATTGTAATTACTTACAAACAAGGCACTGATAATGTATCAGATGATATCGGACTTACTAGCTACATCATATAATAAATAAAAAAAACAGTTGAAATATTTCTTCCTTTATCCTTGACACAACATTGTGCACTTCACAGCTCACATCTTGTAATTTACAGACTTAAGAAACTTCAACATACCTGCAGGATAGTAAAGCCCGACTTGAGGATAATATTCTCTATCTCCTCAGCTTTGTCAATGGCATCTGGTTTAATAATGGCCAGTGTTCTTTCCACATAAATACGAGGAGGTGACGCTTCGTCCATCTCCTCTCGCTTCCCAGCATTAAATTAGACAAACACCTGTAACTTTTAGCCGTTTGACACTAATCCGGTCAATATTAATAACTGCGGTTGATAAAGTTTATGAGTAGCCTGAATTTAAAACTGTTTTTAAAGGCCAGACGGCAGATATTCGCTCATTTAAGCCACAAACCGAGTTCTGGATGTGTCTCGGTTGCTAGGACACCGTTACAGGTCTACGGTATGGCAAGCAGGACAATCCGTACCGTGTCCAAACGCGCAAACCATCATCGACTTCGTGGCCGTTTTCTGATGTTTCCATATATTGTTGCTCTGACTCATTCATTTTGTACTATTATACCTAAGCCCCCCACCCAAAAAAAAAAAAAGGAAGAGTAATGATTTAGTGATACGGTTGTGGCGGTTATATAATGTGTCATGCCGTGCATGCCTCGCCATTTACACAGTGCCAATACGTGGTTGGTTTTCTAGAACCGGCAGGAGAAAAAAACGACATTTCTGCGAAGAAGCCTTCTGATTGGATAATCTCTGCTGCCATTCAAAGCACCGACCAATCGTGTTCGAGAGTGTTTTTTTCTTGTTTCTTTTTTTTTTTTTTTGCGAAAGACGTTCACGCCCCAAGAACACAGGAAGGAACTCAGAGTACCTTTTCTGCTTCGGTTTGTCCGCTGTTCGGTCATCTCAACGCCACTTGGCTAGGTTAATGTGAAAATTACATCTTCAGTGACTGTGTGGTTGGTGTGGGTAAAATAGGAGAAATATTATAAAATAACGAAATAAATATATCGGAACAGTTTTTTTTTGCTGATTGTTGAATTATGAAGTAGCCCTGGAGCTGTACTCTCAGTTTAAGCTTTGGCTCTCACCTGTTAAGCCTGCATTTGTAGTTAAGAAGGGTAGACCAACATGAAGACCAGAGAGACCACCCATGGAAAAGAAAAGCCATTCCAAAGGGGTGTGCAATAAAAAAATAAAATAAAATAAAAAAATGAGAGAAGCCAGATTGAAATTTGCTGCAAAGCACAAGGATGAGTCACAGCAGTTCTGGAACAGTTTTATAGACTGATGAGACAAAGATTAACCCCTACCAAAGTGATTGCCAATGAAGAAACAAGAAGCCTGGTGGAGTCTATGGGTTGTGGGCTTGATGTAGTTAGTGTGAGCAATGGATATGCAACCATGTGTACGTGTTTTTGATTAATTAGTTTAGCTGAAGCTATTCTCTTCCAATACTTAAGCTCACTTGAAAAACTGGGTGGTTTGATATGAAATGTATTATGTTCTGTTTTTCGTTTGTTTGTTTTTTCATATCTAGATGTCAATACTAAAGAATAAAAGCTGAAACAATGATCTCTCTTCCCATATCCATCTTTTGGTTTCACACTTAAATGTCTTCAGTGCACAGCAAAAACAAATTAATTAGCCTTGCTGTTCTAGATGAATTTGGATGGCACTTAGGGTGTATAACCAGGTACCAAAGAGCCCAAATGTGTTGATTTACAGAACACATCATTTTCTATGTCCATCCTGTATTTTTCTCTAAATCCTGTAAAGAAATACACCTTTTGTTTGAAATGAATGCCATCTTTTCATGTGTTTGATAAAAACAAATTAATCAGCCTTGCTGTTCTAATACATTTGGAGGTTTTTCCTTGGTTTATCATTCTTCAGTCCATTTCTGTACAAAATTATCCAGAGCCGATACATAAGCACTTGTGTTTACAATATAAGTAACTCTCTGTGTACACGGTGAGTTAGGAACAAACACAGTCACGTGCTGCAGAACAAGATGTCCACAACGATATAACTACAATCAACCTTTTGCCAAAAATCTTTCTTTGCTGAAAAACTGTACCATACTGCCTCAAAATGTTATAACTGTCCTTGGAATTACCATCTTACTGAGTAAACAGACTCCACAAAGACTAAATAAAGCCTTAATACTCATTTTGCCAGCTGAAACATTCTCCTTTGCACAAATAAGTTATTTGTTAGGCTAAAAGTGAACCAATCTGAGAGGAGCAACAGCAACAGAAGTGAGTTAAAGCCAAATAAAGTTACTGAGGCCTCTTTTCCACCGACAGGGTTCCGGAGCCGGTGCCAGCATTTGAACCATTCAGCGGTTTTTCCACTGCAAAAGCACTCGGTGCTCGGCCAAAAATCTGGTTCAACTCCGGCCCCGCAAGCTGGCTGGTCTCGAACCAAGAAAGCTTGACAAAAGCGGCAGAAGGGCGTGACTCTGCTGTCTCAACGTAGTTTTCTACCGCTGTTTCACTGCACGGTGTGTATTACATGAGAAAAGTGATGTGGTTTTTATAGCTGTGAATTAGGTTGGGCTCTAAGGCTGAACTTGCTGCTTTGTATCAGTTCATATGGTAGATAAAAGGACGCAAAGTGCGTACTTGTCGTCTTTTGCGTCCTTGCTCGTAATCGCTGTATGCGTCTACCTCTGTGCTGCACACAGATGCTGCAGCAGTTTGGTTTGGACCGTAAAATGTGTTTGCAGCACAAGTGAAAGGAGCGTGTTCTCCCACGTTTGTGCCTTTCGGCTTCCGTGTCCAGACGAGGACCTGCCCACACTCATACGTAAAGAAGCGGTTCACAAAGCGCGGTGGAAACGCAGGCCCGATCTTAAGCCTTTCCCAGGTTCACTGGAACCAACACCAGCACTGGCACGAGCACCGGCACCTCAGCGGTGGAAACGTAGCATGAGTGTTGTGTCAACAAGTAATGTCCACATCTCAGCCAAGGTCATACAGTCCACCCAGGTTATTGGACAGATTCGGTGCAACCATGTGCACATTTCTGGGTTTATCTTGTTTGTTTCTGTATATGGAGTGTACTTATAGAGCACTCAAAACACTTTCTTACTTGTAGTAAGAAAGCTTTGTTCATGCAGGCACCTTTTTCTTTAACTTAGCACTTTTGCCTAACATTCACACACACTCACACTCTAATGGATGCATCCAGGGCAACTCAGGGTTCAGTATCTTGCTCAAGGACAAATCAACAGGCAGACTCCCACGCTTCCAACCACTGACCTCTCCATACGGAGACGACCTACTCTACCTACTGAGCCATTTTTGATGTATTCAGTTAAAAATTAAGAGGCTGAAGTATCGATATTTAAGCGACAAGAAGACTAATAATTGTCATCCATTCATTTTCTTAACCCCAATTCTGGGGCCTATCCTAGATGAGAGGTTAGGTACACCCTGTTCAGGTCACCAGTCTACTGAAGCGAGAACAGAGAGACTGTCACGGCGGGAGGAGCTGCTGTGCAGGCAGGAAGGAGGAGGCAGGACCCCAAACGCAGAGCTCCAGGAACACAGGGCTTTAATAACAGAAGGGGGAACAAAAACACACATGAACTCCCCCCGGGAAATGCACGGGTTGGGAGGAGGCCAGGGAAACCAGGAAACACGCAGGAAAGACACAGGGACCACAGCGAGGAACTATCACTACGAAATGACACGACAAGGAACGGAAGAAAACTGAGGGCTTAAGTATACATGAGGGCAATCGGGGCAAGAGAAAACAGCTGGGGAACACAGGTGAAGCAAATCAGGAAAATCACAGGGGGAAGCAAAGCCAGACACGAGACATGGGGAACACAGGACTATCAAAATAAAACAGGAAAAGACGGGACCAGGAACATCAGAACATGACACACCAGGGACCAAAGAAAACAAGGAACCAAAACAGGGAAAAACAACAGAAAACACCGGGCCACAGGCCCAGGACCATGACAGAGACAGATGACCATTCATGCTCACATTCACACCTATGGTCAAATTAGAGATATTTGATTTATGCAAAGAAAGCAAACAAAACAAATGCTTAGTGCTGAAATTATGATTTAATCTATTATAGCCTTCAACAGATTTCTCAGTCAAAAAGAAAAACATTGTATATTTTTCTCTCCATTTCCCCCGTTTCTCTCTCACTGTTCTTCCTCTGTAATGACTGCATCACATATCTGAGGTTGGTCTGGGTTGTTTTTGATGAGCCAGTCTGCGAGCCAAATCTATTAAGAGCAAACGTACAGGATAGCAATCAGCATGCTCACAACAGCTTTAAACAAACGGCTAATGAGTAAGCACGGATACCTTCTAATACTCACACAGGGGTTGAGTGGCTTGTTCATGCAGAGTTCAGTGAGTCCGCGTAGCAGAACTGGGTTTACATACCTGCTCAGGTATTCTTCATTTTCTTCTCTTGATGGTAAGGGCTCAATTATAGCTGCATAGGAAAAGCACAGGATGAAAAGCATTCAAAGCATGTGTATGTGCGCTAGACCCGAGTGTGCACAAGATTATGTGAGCGTGTGCAAATTACTCACAGGTTGGGAACATGAATTTAATCTCGCTCACAGCTGCTTGAAATGACTCGCTGCCATGAAGGGCGTTTTGTAGCTCAGAAGTGCCATACTTAGCTCTAAGGCTGGAGAAAAGTACAGCACATTTTTTTTTGTACATCTTCTAGAGTTTTAAGAGAGTCGACCTTTACCCCCTATATTGGATGAAAGCAATACACCAAGTCTCATGATGGGTCAGGTCAAAGGAACTAAGTCTGAGGCTGAGACCCAGAATTACAATCAAGCACTTCATTTAAATACTAATCAAACCAAGACCAAAAAAATTACCATATAAATAACACACATTATCACTGATATTCACGTCAGAGTCCAAGGATGAGGCAGGATTGCAGAGAGATATTCAAGCACTGTTACACCAAAGTGTGGGCATGCTGCATAATATAATGCACTGAAACGAAACAAGTCTACTTGAATTAAGTCAGCCTTTTTTTGTATGCAGTCATTTTATACATTAGCAGCACCTTCAATATCTAATCACACGCCACTTTTCCTTTTTTTTTTTTTTTTTAAAGCCTGTCATGTCTGGCAGATCTTGCAAACAGAACAGTGATCTGAATGCATTGTTGTGCCAAACATATTTACTATTTACACACTCCACCTTTCCATTATCAGCATTCCAAGAAATGAGACTGACCACTCAGGATGAGTTTCTCTGGCGTTGGTGCTGTTGGCAGGACCTATGATGGACTTCCAGTGGGCAATAGCGTTGTCACGTGCCAGCATCAAGGCAACGATTGGGCCAGAGCTCATGAAGGCCGTCAAGCTGGGAAAGAAATACTTTCCATATTGGTCTGCGTAGAAGTCACTGCATTGCTCTGGACTTAGCTGCAGCTTCCGCTTCTTATGCAGAGATGAAATATTGGATATGTCAGTGAAAGCAGAGCCATGTGTAGTGAACACAGTCATGATTTATCTCTAACCACCGATCAGAATTTGGTGTAGCTAAACAATCTGAAAGCATGGATCCATCCTGCCTTGTATCAGTAGTTCAGGCTGGTGCTGGTGGTGATGGAGTGGAGGATAGTTTCTTGGTTTACTCTGGGCATCTTAGTACCAACTGAGCATGATTTAAACCCCACAGCCTACCTGAATATTGTTACTGACCATGTCCACCCCTTTGTGACCACAGTGTAGGCTACCTGTGTTCAACATGCCATGTTGCAAATCCCAAACTGGTTTCTTGAACATGACAGTGAGTTCACTGCAGTCAAACGCCCTTCACAGCCACCAGATCTCAATCCAACAGAGCACCTTTTTGATGTGGTGGAAACGGGAGATTCACATCATGGATATATGCTGTCATATCTATATGGACCAAAATCACTGAGGAATGTTTCCAGCATCTTGCTGAATCTCTGCCATGAAGAATTAAAGCAGTTCTGGAGGTAAAAGGGCGTCCAACTTTACTAGCAACAAAGTTGCCGGTGTGTGTATTATCTAGTATTATCACAGATTGCAAATAATAGTGAGATCGTCATCGCCCTCTAGTGGACAAACTATGATTTCGCTTTTGCGTTACTCACATCTGTACTGGATGGAAATATTGTAATTACTTACAAACAAGGCACTGATAATGTATCAGATGATATCGGACTTACTAGCTACATCATATAATAACTAAAAAAAACAGTTGAAATATTTCTTCCTTTATCCTTGACACAACATTGTGCACTTCACAGCTCACATCTTGTAATTTACAGACTTAAGAAACTTCAACATACCTGCAGGATAGTAAAGCCCGACTTGAGGATAATATTCTCTATCTCCTCAGCTTTGTCAATGGCATCTGGTTTAATAATGGCCAGTGTTCTTTCCACATAAATACGAGGAGGTGACGCTTCGTCCATCTCCTCTCGCTTCCCAGCATTAAATTAGACAAACACCTGTAACTTTTAGCCGTTTGACACTAATCCGGTCAATATTAATAACTGCGGTTGATAAAGTTTATGAGTAGCCTGAAGTTAAAACTGTTTTTAAAGGCCAGACGGCAGATATTCGCTCATTTAAGCCACAAACCGAGTTCTGGATGTGTCTCGGTTGCTAGGACACCGTTACAGGTCTACGGTATGGCAAGCAGGACAATCCGTACTGTGTCCAAACGCGCAAATTAAAAAAAAAATAGATCCAGTGATTATTCATCCGGCTCCGGATGTTTGTGATAAAGTGGGAGACGTGGTCTAAAAGTATATATCTAATTAAAAAAAACAAAACACAAATTAAACTTCAGTGAACAAATTGTTGGCATGTCCTTATACACTAGTCTGTGTACTTGTGTATCCCTTTTCAGTGGTAATAACTCTTATTTTATCTGCAGATCTGATAATCAAGTTTCAATAAGATACATCCATGGGTCAGCACACCACTTTTTGAAGATGTTTTTTGTGAGACTCACATGAACTGAGTTTCATAAAACAGAGCCATTTAAAATGTGGGTGTTGTACCAGGATTAAAAGAGGACACCTTGTCACTCAGACCCTTTACATAAAAGGAGGAATATCACCAAAAATACACTGCAAAAAAAAAATAAAGGGAACACTCAAATAACACATGCTAGAGCTGAATGAATGAAATATTCTCATTGAATACTTTGTTCTGTACAAAGTTGAATGTGCTGACAACAAAATCACACAAAAATCATCAATGGAAATCAAATTTATTAACCAATGGAGGCCTGGATTTGGAGTCACACACAAAATTAAAATGGGAAAACACACTACAGGCTGATCCAACTTTGATGTTATTTCCTTAAAACAAGTCAAAATGAGGCTCAGTATTGTGTGTGGCCTCCACGTGCCTGTATGACCTCCCTACAATGCCTGGGCATGCTCCTGATGAGGTGGAGGATGGTCTCCTGGACAGTCTGTGGGGCAACGTGACGTTGGTGGATGGAGCGAGACATGAGGTCCCAGATGTGCTCAATCGGATTCAGGTCTGGGGAACGGGCGGGCCAGTCCATAGCTTCAATGTCTTCATCTTGCAGGAACTGCTGACACACTCCAGCCACATAAGGTCTAGCATTGTCCTGCATTAGGAGGAACCCAGGGCCAACCGCACCAGCATATGGTCTCACAAGGGGTCAGAGGATCTCATCTCGGTACCTAATGGCAGTCATGCTACCTCTGGCGAGCACATGGAGGGCTGTGCGGCCTTCCAAAGAAATGCCACCTCACACCATTACTGACCCACTGCCAAACCGGTCATGGTGAAGGATGTTACAGGCAGCAGATTGCTCTCCACGGCGTCTCCAGACTCTGTCACATGTGCTCAGTGTGAACCTGCTTTCATCTGTGAAGAGCACAAGGTGCCAGTGGCAAATCTGCCAATCCTGCTGTTCTCTGGCAAATGCCAAGCGTCCTGCACGGTGTTTGGATGTGAGCACAACCCCCATCTGTGGACATCGGGCCCTCATACCATCCTCATGGAGTCGGTTTCTAACCGTTTGTGCAGACACATGCACATTTGTGGCCTGCTGGAGGTCATTTTGCAGGGCTCTGGCAGTGCTCCTCCTGTTCCTCCTTGCACAAAGGCGGAGGTAGCAGTCCTGCTGCTGGGTTGTTGCCCTCCTACGGCCTCCTGGTGTACTGGCCTGTCTCCTGGTAGCGCCTCCAGCCTCTGGACACTATGTTGACAGACACAGCAAACCTTCTTGCCACAGCTCACATTGATGTGCCATCCTGGATGAGCTGCACTACCTGAGCCACTTGTGTGGGTTGTAGAGTCCGTCTCATGCTACCACGAGTGTGAAAGCACCACCAACATTCAAAAGTGACCAAAACATCAGCCAGAAAGCATAGGTACTGAGAAGTGGTCTGTGGTCCCCACCTGCAGAACCACTCCTTTATTGAGTGTGTCTTGCTAATTGCCAATAATTTCCACCTGTTGTCTATTCCATTTGCACAACAGCATGTGAAACTGATTGTCAATCAGTGTTGCTTCCTAAGTGGAGTTTGATTTCACAGAAGTTTGATTTACTTATATACTTAGTTATATTGTGCTGTTTAAGTGTTCCCTTTATTTTTTTGAGCATTGTACTTTATAGCAACACTTACTAAATTATATGAAAAGCAGTGATTAATGCTTGAAAGTGTCAGTTTACCATTTCTGGACTAATGTAAGAGGTCCTTTACTGCCTATGTTACATTTTGCCGTTGCAGATGTTTGAGCCTTTTTATATACAGATCCCATCAAAGCTTTAGATTTTATGGCACTTGCAGCATTGCTGTTTTGAGACCCACGTGTCTCTCAATTCGCCTTCGGAAGTAGGAGCATTATACCTACCCCTCAAATATAATAAACCAGTTTACCACTCATGGTGCATATAAAATACAATCTGAAGGGTAACCATTAAGATATCACACAGTAAAAGAAACAAGATTTACCTCCCAGATCTATAATATACTTAAATATTGCACTTGAGTGAACATGTCATCTCTCACATTTATCTTAATTTCTTAAACTTTAGTAGAAGACTCTATTTTCTGATCCACCTTTTAAAGTCTGGAGTGAACATCTGTCCCTGCTAATCTCATGAAATGCTGTGGCAAAGCTCAACCTGTAACCAGCTCATATTAGAGCCACCAAAAATCAAAAAATGGTCAGAGCAAAACGGGACACATTCTTTCCAAACAGTCTTTTATTTAAAGTTGCTTCAACGAGGGTTTCTTATCGAGTTCCAATGGTGACCTGCCACACTCTGATCAGGTTGTCAGTGTAGCCAGCAAACAGGGTCTGTAAGGAAAGAAAGGACAGAAGGTTAATGTCTATCAACCAATTTCTGCCATTTTATAGGCCAATCATATTCAAATAAATGTTTTTAGTGCCCCTCATATTTGCAGGACTGTCACCAGTGGACATCAGAGTTTTAAGTGAATGGGAATAATCACTGGGGTTAAACACTAAAACCACCTTGTCTGAATGTTTTTTTGTTTTTTTTTTACCTGTCCATCAGCAGACCATGCCAGGGAAGTACACTGTGGGGGTTCAGCCTTGCTGTTTGTGCTGATCACTTCCTGTCTCAGCTCATCCACAATAATCTTGCCCTCCAGATCCTACATGAGAAAGAGACGAGAGGTGGCGCAATCACTAACGGGTATAAAGGAGCGACTGGCTGAAGCATCAAAATTTATGATTAAAACAACAAAGTTAGAGCTCAGAAACAGCCTCTGGTTTTCATCATAGGATACAGCTGGCATGTTAGGTTACATCACTGCCCTTTACAACTTATACCACACACACACACACACACTGATAACCGAGTACAAAGCCTTACCCAGATCTTGATGCTGGGGCCAGTGGCAGCACAAAGCCAGTAACGGTTGGGGCTGAAACAAAGGGCATTGATGACATCACCGCTGTCCAGGGTGTAGAGGTGTTTGCCCTCATTCAGGTCCCACAGCATGGCCTGGCCATCCTAATGTGGAAGACATGTTTCAATTACCATTTCCAAGAGTTTTGTGTGAAGTTTAAAAGCCAACAGCTAGAGTCATTTTTGAAAGCCTTCAACACTAAAATAATGACTTTTTTAAGGTGCAGGTCCCAAACTCAGTAACAGCCTCTGGTGTCATCAATATTAAAACAGATGCATGTAAAGACTACATCATTGCTGAAACCTGCAAGCCTGAGTTAATCTGGTGCGTCTACCGAGAGAGAGAGAGAGAGAAGAAAAAAAGCTGTAAATTCGGCCTTACCTTTCCACCAGATGCACACAGGGAGCCATCGGGAGACACGGTCACTGTGTTCAGGTAGCCAGTGTGACCAATGTGGTTGGTCTTCAGCTTGCAGTTGGCCAGGTTCCACACCTAGGAGCAAAAGGCAGACTATGTCAGATCTGCACTGGTATAAACACCATCATGTCAGGCTATCTGGACTGTGCTCTCATAAACAATCCTCATCACTGAGTTCAGTTAAGCCATGCGAAATGTTTTTAAATCACTGAGCAAACCACATAAAACTAATTTTCCACTGAGTTTTTTCCCCCTTTTGTTAAGCTTTTTAAAGACCCAACATACCTTGACCATCTTGTCCCAGCCACAGGAGACAATGATGGGGTTGCTGCTGTTGGGGGAGAAGCGAACACAAGACACCCACTCAGTGTGGCCCTCATCCTGCAAAAATGAAGACGTTCATAAATGCTCAAAGCCAGACTATCAGTTATGCTGGTATAAGAAGCATCAACTGGTCTGTGCTCTCATCAACAGCTCTCATCAACGAGATCAGGTAATACATGCAAAGGTTTTAATAATCATTGAGCAGACAAACCACATTACACCAAGTTATCTTTAGGTGGACTTGTAAAGATGTTAAGTGCATCATATTTATCTAGTTGCAGGAGAGCATTAGATGGAAGCTCACCTGGATGGTGTACTTGCAGACTCCAAGAGTGTTCCACAGCTTGATGGTCTTGTCCCGGGAGCCAGATACAATCTGGCGGTTATCAGCAGAGAAAGCCACGCTCAAAACATCCTTGGTGTGTCCAACGAATCGGCGGGTGGTGAGTCCACTAGGAAAAACACACAGACATTTCAATCAATGTGTGTCTGCTACCTCTGTATCTAAATACTACTGTCCAGTCCAAATTCTAAACATTAATCTAAGAGCAAAGCCTAAAAATGACTACCCTCTTTGTTTACCAATGTGAAAGTTACCGCTGAAAAATATAATTCAAGAGTATAAAGCTGAAGACTGCAATGAAAACTGACCATTTAGTAACAGTGTGTTCAGCAAAGATCTGAGGCATTAAACTAGTGTGCACACCTGAAAGCAACCTATTCAGGCCCATTACTGCCTCCAATCAACACAAAGCAGGAGTTAAAAAAAAACACTGACAGTGTTCTACAACTGATTTATCAGCGATATCAAAAGAAATTTCATTACCGTGCCAACCATGAACCGATAGTGACAAAATTAAAGGATAAAAAAAAAAAATATATATATATATAGTGCAAAGGCCTAAGAAGAGAGGCTAAAGCAAACATCTGGTTCTGTGACTTTCCTTTCAAACAAAATCAGTCACATTATGTCAAAACTGATTTTGATTTCCCCTTGATTTTATGACTGTAATGCACAAAGACAGTAACAGCAGCTAATGTCTGTATGCTTTTCTGAACTTTGGCATGAAAAATTGAGCGAAAGCACAAAAAGAAACAATACTCCATTATCTCAACTGTCTTTGTACTCTGTTCTCAGCCTAAAATGTAATGGTAACAGGTCGTCTATGATAATGCCATTTATGGCACATTAATGAATAAAACTGTCCATTACATTGCTTGACTACGGTAGGCTGCAATACTTTGTCCTCTTAGGGAAAATTGTCACAGACCGAAGTGTTGTCGCAGAAGCTGCCTTCACAAAGAGCCACCAAAAGTTTTACTGTTATTCAAAACATCTAAAACATCTGTCCAGTGCTGCAGACTCCCTGAACTTACGTGGTGAGATCCCACAGGCGGAGGGTCCCGTCCCAGGCTCCCGACAAGGCAAACTGTCCATCAGAAGAGATCACAACATCACTCACAAAATGAGAGTGACCCTTCAGGGAGCGTTGGGGGATGCCGTAGTTGGTTTCATCACGGGTTAGTTTCCACATGATGATGGACTTGTCTGAAAAAGAAAGCAACATTACTTTTTTTTTAAGTCTCAAGGTCCAGGTTTCACTCAGGAAATGCCCACATTCAGGATCAGCATGCATCTAACAATAGCACTACATGCACACCTGTTAAAACTTTTGATCCACAGGCTCAGCTCACGAAGGTTGGTAGCGTTTTGTTGCGAAATAATCACATTTATTTAAGTAACTAAACGTGCTATAACCCTCCTAAGAAACGCGGACATCTACAGCTCCGTTCCAGATGACGCCAGATAGCGTTAGCTAGCTTGGCTAACCTGTGTCTTTATATAGTGGCTAGCAGTTTTTTGAAAACCTGAATCCTCTTTATAATACAACGCGGTTGTTCACATGTTTTATCTGTATAACTGACACCAACTTAAGTGTCTGCCTCACATTACAGCAGCGCCAGTATCTAACTGAATAATGCTAACCGAGCCATGTTGGCGCAGCCGGCGGGGAAGCCTCACCTCGGGACGCCGACAGGATCATGTCGGGGTACTGAGGCGTAGTGGCGATCTGGGTGACCCATCCACTGTGCCCCTTAAGGGTACCCCTCACTGTCATCTGCTCGGTCATTCTGGCGAGGTTCGGTGGTGCCTTTTGCAAGGATGGATTCGGATTTTTCAGAGGTCCGGGAAAACCTAAGTCCTCATCGCATCTAGGCACAGAGGAAAAGGAAGTTCAGACCCGGATGCAAAAACTATGAGGGGGTGAGAAGCCCGCGGAGGATTATGGGATATGTGGACTTCAGCCCATTGCACGCCGACATATGTAAAAATAATTAAAAAATAAAACCATGTGCTTCAGATGATTGTTTTTTTTAAATGTTTTTTATTGATGCTGTCTTTGCACTTTACCATATTTAGCAAACGTTTTGACAAAAAAGTTATTTTTAAAAACCTAATCAGTAAAGCAATAGTCAAAAAAATGCTTCAAGGTTCTTTAACCTTTTTCATAATTAAAAAAAAAAGACTAAATAAATAAATATATAAAGCACAGATATAAAATAAATAGGAAGCAGACACAGACACACATTTGCTTATTTTAATATTCTCTATCTAAACAGAACAAAAACTTAATGTAACTTCTAATGCCCGTGTTCATGTACCTACTGTTTTACTATAGCTTTGTATTTTCTAATTAGTTCTAATTATTTTTTATTTCAGTTTGACTTCTTGTTTTTTTAAATTCAGTTTAGGTTCCGTTAGTTTGAAAATGTTTAGTTTTAGCTTTTTATTGTACTGCAGTCATATGCCAGAGGCATGATTTAATAAAATTAGTATAGGTATTAAAATAAAAACACAAGGTTTTGAAAGCAGTTGAGTCCCAGTCTTGTAGACATCCAAAGTCTCAATAAACACGTCCATCAAAGCCCCATCAGCTAAGTTTAAACTAATTTGATCAGATTAACAATAAAACTAAGGATATTTCATCTATATCTTTTATTAAAATATTATTTTAGTTAGTTTTCCAAGTTCCCCACATTTTTTCAGTTAGTTTGACCTTTTCTTAAAAGTCTAGTTTTTATTTCTATTTTAGTTAAATGAAATGTTTTTTCACATGTAGTTTTATTTTTTTAGTTTAGTTTTAGCTAACTAAAATAACCTTGACTGAAAGACCAAAAAGAAGATTTAAGGAAAAGGCTTGGTGAGCATAAAACTCATACAAACAATCCAAACTACAGCAGTTCACCAGAACCAAGCCGGACATGGGAACCACACCTCTTTGTATTACGTAGTGAAGGCTTCTGCAATCATGACAGAGGCTCCCATGTCTTTGTCTGAACAGTTAATGTTCAGATTTTATTGAAAAAGCAAGGCAACCTCTGTCAATGGAGCCGTTGATTGTATCCATAGCAACACCAAAAAAACCCAAAATGACAAGATGGCCTACGTAGACCGGGTCCTTTGCAGCCCACGAAGACTGCAAAGGCTGGAAGTAAATGGCTGTGAAACTGGACGGTCTAGCCTTCATATCACATAGAGGTCTTTGAATCCAGGGTTGAAAAGCTTTTCATGGTTCAGACCTAATGGTGAGAATAAATCCAGAATTGATTATTGGTTGATCAGTTATGACCTTATTAGATTTTGTGCATATGCCAATGTATCCAGAGCACCTCTAACAGATCATTGTTTTATTGATTTATGTTTAGAACCTAAACAAAAGGAAGTCAGAGGTAAGAAACATTGGAAATTTAATGCTAAACTACTTGAAAATGATAATTAATGCAAAATGGTTAAGGACATTATAAAAGATACTGGAAAAAATGATTCAATTGGAAGTTATTGTCATGGTCCTGGGCCGGTGGCCCAGTGTTTTCTGTTTTATTTCCTGGTTTCCCTGGTCCCTGATGTTTCTGCGTCTTCCTGGTCCTGTCCCTTCCTGTTTTATTTTGATAGTCCTGTGTTCCCCATGTCTCGTGTTTGACTTTGCTTCCCCCTGTTGTTTTTCTGATTTGCTTCACCTGTGTTCCCCAGCTGTTTCCTCTTGCCCCGATTGCCCTCATGTATTCTTAAGCCTTCAGTTTTCTTCCGTTCCTCGTCGTGTCATTTCGTGGTTACCCCCAGTTGTGTTTCTCCGTTGTGGTTTCTCCCTGCCGTAGTCCCTTTGTGTTCCCTGGTCTCCCCGGTTCTCCCCCCTAACCTGTGTACTTCCCAGGGGGGAGTTCCTGTGTGTTTTTGGTTCCTGTCTATTAAACCCTCGTGTTCCTGAAGCTCTGCCCTTGGGTCCTGCCTCTTCCCTCCTGCGCCGCACCTCTCAACCCTGACAGAATGACACGACCACGAGTGGACCCCGGCATCTTCAGTGGAACTCGCCTGGCTCGAGGAGGACCCGCATCGGTACGGGGTCCCCGGCGACGCCGCTCACCCCCTCCGCCTGCGGTGCAGGTCATCCGCACCGGCGGGCTGTCCCTGACACCCGGGACTTCGCTCGCGGGCCCCTCCCTTCCTCGGCAGGGGGCCCAAACGCGGAGGAGGGAGAGTCCCCAGCAGCGGAGGAGGGCACCCCCACAGCTTCCGGTGGCCGTTCCACCACCTGACCAGCCCGGTGCCGGGTTTCCGCTGGACCCCTGCGAGCGGGTGTTGGACCTCTGCCACGGATGGTTCCGGCAGCCCTGCGACAAGCAGGGGGGACAGCTGGCACGCAGTATCCACGGGCTGTTGTGGGACTTCCCCGGGCTGATGGACACCATGCCCACACTGACGAGGGGCTATGTGGTGCACATTATGAGCTGGGCTGCGCTTCCGGTCCCTGCCCCAGCCCTAGCTCCCTCTCCGGCCCCAGCCCTGGCTCCCTCTCCGGCCCCAGCCCTGGCTCCCTCTCCGGCCCCAGCCCTGGCTCCCTCTCCGGCCCCAGCCCTGGCTCCCTCTCCGGCCCCAGCCCTGGCTCCCTCTCCGGCCCCAGCCCTGGCTCCCTCTAGCCCCGGCCCCAGCCCTGGCTCCCTCTGCCGGCCCCAGCCCTGGCTCCCTCGCTGGCCCCGGCCCTGGCTCCCTCTCTAGCCCCAGCCCTGGCTCCCTCGCTAGCTCCGGCCCCAGCCCTGGCTCCTCGCTAGCTCCGGCCCCGCCTGGCTCCCTCGCTAGCTCCGGCCCCAGCCCTGGCTCCCTCGCCTAGCTCCGGCCCCAGCCCTGGCTCCCTCGCTAGCTCCGGCCCCAGCCCTGAGCTCCCTCGCTAGCTCCGGCCCCAGCCCTAGCTCCCTCGCTAGCCCCGGCCCTAGCTCCCTCGCTAGCCCCGGCCCTAGCTCCCTCGCTAGCCCCGGCCCTAGTCTCCCTCGCTAGCCCCGGCCCTAGCTCCCTCGCTAGCCCCGGCCCTAGCTCCCTCGCTAGCTCCGGCTCTAGCTTCCCTCGCTAGCTCCGGCTACCCCTCGGCTAGCGGCCGTAGCTCCGGCTACCCCTCAGCTAGCGGCCGTAGCTCCGGCTACCCCTCAGCTAGCGGCCGTAGCTCCGGCTACCCCACAGCTAGCGGCCGTAGCTCCGGCTACCCCACAGCTAGCCAACCCGTCAGCTGTCCCCCAGCTTCGGCCAGCCGTAGCGTCGCCGGCTTCCTCTCCGCCAGCCGTAGCGTCGCCGGCTTCCTCTCCGCCAGCCGTAGCGTCGCCGGCTCCCTCTCCGCCAGCTGTAGCCGCTCCAGCCATCCCTTCCCAGTCAGCTGTAGCCGCTCCAGCCATCCCTTCCCAGTCAGCTGTAGCCGCTCCAGCCATCCCTTCCCAGTCAGCTGTAGCCGCTCCAGCCATCCCTTCCCAGTCAGCTGTAGCCGCTCCAGCCGTCCCTTCCCAGTCAGCTGTAGCCGCTCCAGCCGTCCCTTCCCAGTCAGCTGTAGCCGCTCCAGCCGTCCCTTCCCAGTCAGCTGTAGCCGCTCCAGCCGTCCCTTCCCAGTCTGCTGTAGCCGCTTCAGCAGTCCCTTCGGTCCCCTCAGCAGTCCCTTCAGTCCCCTCAGCAGTCCCTTCAGTCCCCTCAGCAGTCCCTTCAGTCCCCTCAGCAGTCCCTTCAGTCCCCTCAGCAGTCCCTTCAGTCCCCTCACCAGTCCCTTCAGTCCCCTCAGCTCCTTTGGCTCCTTCACCTCCTTCAGCTCCTTCGGCTCCTTCACCTCCTTCAGCTCCTTCGGCTCCTTCACCTCCTTCGGCTCCTTCGGCTCCTTCAGTCCCCTCGGCTCCTTCGGCTCCTTCGGTCCCCTCACTCCCTTCGGTCCCCTCACTCCCTTCGGTCCCCTCACTCCCTTCGGTCCCCTCAGCTCCTTCGGCTCCTTCGGTCCCCTCAGCTCCTTCGGCTCCTTCGGTCCCCTCAGCTCCTTCGGCTCCTTCGGTCCCCTGAGTCTCCCTCGGTCCCTTCGCTCCCCTCAGCTCCTTCGGCTCCTTCGGTCCCCTCAGCTCCTTCGGCTCCTTCGGTCCCCTCAGCTCCTTCGGCTCCTTCGGTCCCCTCAGCTCCTTCGGCTCCCTTCGGTCCCCTCACTCCCTTCGACTCCTTCACTCCCTTCGCTCCCCTCTAGTCCCCTCGGTCCCTTCGCTCCCTCGGTCCCCTCGGTCCCTTCCGCTCCCCTCAGTCCCCTCACTCCCTTCACTCCCCTTACTCCCTTCGGCTCCTTCGGTCCCCTCGGCTCCTTCGGCTCCTTCGGTCCCCTTTGGCTCCTTCGGTCCCCTCAGCTCCTTCGGCTCCTTCGGTCCCCTCAGTCCCCTCACTCCCTTCACTCCCCTTACTCCCTTCGGCTCCTTCGGTCCCCTCGGCTCCTTCGGTCCCTTCAGTCCCCTCAGTCCCTCACTCCCTTCACTCCCCTCAGCTCCTTCGGCTCCTTCGGTCCCCTCAGGCTCCTTCAGTCCCCTCAGCTCCTTCGGCTCCTTCAGTCCCCTCAGCTCCTCTCGGCTCCTTCGGTCCCTCAGCTCCTCGGTCCCCTCAGCTCCTTCGGCTCCTTCAGTCCCCTCAGCTCCTTCGGCTCCCCTCAGCTCCTTCGGCTCCTCGGTCCCCTGCAGCTCCTTCGGTCCCCTCAGCTCCTTCGGCTCCTTCAGTCCCCTCAGTCCCCTCACTCCCTTCACTCCCCTCACTCCTTCGGCTCCTTCAGTCCCCTCGGCTCCTTCGGCTCCTTCAGTCCCCTCAGCTCCTTCGGCTCCTTCAGTCCCCTCAGCTCCTTCAGCTCCTTCGGCTCCTTCGGCTCCTTCAGTCCCCTCACTCCCTTCGCTTCCCTCTGTCCCGTCAGCAGCTCCCTCTGTCCCGTCAGCAGCTCCCTCTGTCCCGTCAGCAGCTCCCTCTGTCCCGTCAGCAGCTCCCTCTGTCCCCGTCAGCAGCCTCCCTCTGTCCGCCGTCCACGCCACCGCAGGGTCCCGCTCAGTCCGAGCCGTCAGGGGGCCCCGCTCGTCTTCGCCGCCGCCGCATGCCACGCGGCCGTCCGCCCGAGGGTCCCGCTCAGTCCGAGCCGTCAGGGGGCCCCGCTCGTCTTCGCCGCCGCCGCATGCCACGCGGCCGTCCGCCCGAGGGTCCCGCTCAGTCCGAGCCGTCAGGGGGCCCCGCTCGTCTTCGCCGCCGCCGCATGCCACGCGGCCGTCCGCCCGAGGGTCCCGCTCAGTCCGAGCCGTCAGGGGGCCCCGCTCGTCTTCGCCGCCGCCGCATGCCACGCGGCCGTCCGCCCGAGGGTCCCGCTCAGTCCGAGCCGTCAGGGGGCCCCGCTCGTCTTCGCCGCCGCCGCATGCCACGCGGCCGTCCGCCCGAGGGTCCCGCTCAGTCCGAGCCGTCAGGGGGCCCCGCTCTTCCTCGTCGCCGCCGCATGCCAAGCGGCCGTCCCGCCCGAGGGTCCCGCTCAGTCCGAGCCGTCAGGGGGGCCCCGCCCCTCTTCCTCGTCGCCGCCGCCGCTGGGAGCGCGGTCGGCCTCCCCCTTTGCCTGCCCTTCCTCGTCGTCGCCGCCGCCGCTGGGAGCGCGGTCGGCCTCCCCCTTTGCCTGCCCTTCCTCGTCGTCGCCGCCGCCGCTGGGAGCGCGGTCGGCCTCCCCCTTTGCCTGCCCTTCCTCGTCGTCGCCGCCGCCGCTGGGAGCGCGGTCGGCCTCCCCCTTTGCCTGCCCTTCCTCGCCGTCGCCGCCGCCGCTGGGAGCGCGGTCGGCCTCCCCCCTTCGCCGCCTGCTCCTCTTCCTCGTCGCCGCCGCCGCTGGGAGCGTGGTCGGCCTCCCCCTTCTGGGGAAGACTCTTTGTTTTTGGACTCTGTGGCCTGGGTGGCCCCTCCTGCCTTGTTTCCTCTGGACTCTGTGGGGTTTTTTTTGGACTCTGGGGCCTGGGTGGCCCCTCCTGACCTGCTTTTTCCTTTGTTTTTTGGGGGTCTTGTTTTTGTTTCGGTCCCCCCTTCCGGGTCCCCCGCCTCCCGCCCTGGTTTGGTTTTTTTTGGTCTTCCGTTTTGGCCGTCGGGAGCCGGCCATTGAGGGGGGGGTCCTGTCATGGTCCTGGGCCGGTGGCCCAGTGTTTTCTGTTTTATTTCCTGGTTTCCCTGGTCCCTGATGTTTCTGCGTCTTCCTGGTCCTGTCCCTTCCTGTTTTATTTTGATAGTCCTGTGTTCCCCATGTCTCGTGTTTGACTTTGCTTCCCCCTGTTGTTTTTCTGATTTGCTTCACCTGTGTTCCCCAGCTGTTTCCTCTTGCCCCGATTGCCCTCATGTATTCTTAAGCCTTCAGTTTTCTTCCGTTCCTCGTCGTGTCATTTCGTGGTTACCCCCAGTTGTGTTTCTCCGTTGTGGTTTCTCCCTGCCGTAGTCCCTTTGTGTTCCCTGGTCTCCCCGGTTCTCCCCCCTAACCTGTGTACTTCCCAGGGGGGAGTTCCTGTGTGTTTTTGGTTCCTGTCTATTAAACCCTCGTGTTCCTGAAGCTCTGCCCTTGGGTCCTGCCTCTTCCCTCCTGCGCCGCACCTCTCAACCCTGACAGTTATATAAGAAAATGGGAAAGATTAGGGAATTTACAATGAAATTTAGTAAGGATACTATTGGACAAAAAAGGGAATATGAAAGTAATTGGCTCAGAGAGATTAACCTTTGTTGTAGTCAAGGTTAATAATCTAGATAAAAATAAATTATTGGAGTTGCAATGTAAGTTAGATGAGTTGTATTTGTAAAGAGCTTATGGCGCTTTTATAAGATCCAGAGCAAAGTGGACCGAGTAAGGGGAAAAAAATTTAGCTTACTTTTGCAGTCTAGAGAAATATAGACAGCAAAGAAATTCAGTGGATTGTTTAATGATACAGGGGGTGGAATGTAAAGATTTTAAAGAAATAGAAAAGGAAGTGTTTCTGTTTTACTCTAAACTCTAATCTTCGGACTATTCTGTAAGTGATTCTGACTTCCTTTTCAATAAAATTAGAGATAATATTCCCCTTATTGATGAATCGTTTAAGAAATTGTGTGATGCCGATTTGGAAATTGAGGAACTGGATGCAGTTGTTATGAAGATGACTTTAAACAAATTTCCAGGATCAGATGGGCTTACTAGCAATTTCTATCAGTTCTTTTGGGAGAAGGTGAGAAATTTACTTTTTTTTTAACACACTTGTGAAATGTATATAGAACAAAGAACTTATGACTACTATGAAACAAGGCTTAATCACTCTAATCCCCAAACCCAGGAAGGATAAGTTATAATATTGCTAAACACGGATTATAAATTATTGTCTGGAGCTACTGTGGCTAGACTTAAAAAAGGTATCTCAAGTATCATAAGCGAAATACAATAGGTTTTCTTAAAAGGTAGGTAAGTTCACAATAATATAAGACTTGTTTTAGATTTAATAGACTATAGTGATTTGTTATGAGAAAATGGCTTCCTGGTATTCTTAGATTTTTACAAAGCACTTGATTTGGTTGAACATCCTTTTATTTTGAAAACTTTGAAGTGTTTTGGGTTTGGCTCTGGATTTATCGATGCAATTGAAATGCTCTACAATAATATAAATAGTTCTGTGGTGTTAGGTGGTGGCACTTGTAAAAGATTTGAAATTGGAAAGGGTATTAGGCAAGGGTGTAGCAGCTCTCCTTTATTATTTACAATGGTGGTGGAAATGCTTTCCATTTTGATCAAGAACAACCATTTTGAAGGGTTAAAACTATTAGATAGACAAATAATTATTAGTCAATTGGCAGATGACACAACTTTATTTCTTAAAAATGAGGAACAAATTCCATTAGCTCTAGAGGCAGTCAAGATATTTTCAAAGGTATTTCAAATCTGTAATGTAAAGGTCAAGAAGGAAGTAAAATGCTTTGGCATTACAATCTCTAAAGACAGAACAATATCTGACAAAAAAAATGTGGCCAATAATATAGGGAAATGTAAATTGATTCTAAACAAATGGTTACAAAGGGATATTACCATTTTTTGGTAGAGTGTTGCTATCTAAAATGGACAGTCTGTCCAGACTCATTTACCAAGCTTCCTCTTTACCTATTTCCACAAAATTAATAAAAATGATAAACAATATAAACTTTTAATTTATTTGGAGGAACAAATGTCAATATATTAGGAAAGCTGATATTGTAAAGAGTTCTGAGGAGGGAGGTATTTCTATTTTGATATTATGAATGGGGTTTTGAAGCTAAAATGGCTAAAATCTTACATTAACAATTAGAATTCTTTTTGGTTTATTGTCCCTAATATGGTATTCCAAAAATTGGGTGTGATAGAATTTTTGTTGAGATGTGATTTTGAATGTAAATCATTACCTGTCAAGCTCTCTAATTTTCATCAACAGGTCCTTCTTTATTGGAAATGAATCTATAGCCATAATTTTACTCCTCATAACAGCCCAATTTGGAATAATAGATATATCTTATGTAATAGAAAATCACTGTATATAGAAGAATGGAATGATAACAGAATATGGGCAATTGCTCATTTTATGAGAACAACATCTACTACTTTAAGTGCTGTTGGAGTAGGAGTGTTCACCTTGTGAGCTGATTTCAAGTCCATCAAATAGTCTCTGCGCCAGCTGTTGCAAAAGCTGGTCAAAAGTCTCTGTTGGTATTTCCACCTCCTACCTAGCTGTTCACGGTTTGCAGTGAGTACCTGATTTAGATGAGGTGAGGGAATAATCTTTGGTGGCAAGGAAGTTAAGTGTTTGCTAACTAGGAAATGAGACAGGGTAAGTGGCTGGGGTTCTAATGCATCACTAGGTACTTAAGACAGAGGCCTAGAATTTAACACGGCCTCAACTTCAGTAAGAAGAGTTGTGAGTTCCTCAGAGTTTAAAGATGCCTTCCCCAGTACCTTGCTTAAGCATGTTTTCACAGATCTCACAAGTCTTTCCCAGAAGCCCCCCACCAAGCTGCTGCTGAGCTGTGGATGCAGTGAAGATTGATCATTGAGTCCGTCCACATGTTGAGCTGGTTTTTCTTCATGTTCAGTGGTTTAAGAAGGCTGTGTCCTAATCTTGCTCCAATAAGTGTAGCCATAAGCTCCAAGCGAGGTAATGTCATCTTCTTTAGTGGTGCAACTCGTGACTTAGAGGCCACAAAACTGGTAACAGTCTCTCCTTGGTCATTTTGTCCTTGTAGATATGCCACAGCACTGTAAGCCTTTTCACTTGCATCACAGTAGACATGCAACCTTGCACTGTGGGACTCTTGGTGAATGTTGATGTGGTACCACCTGGGAATGGCTACCAGATGCAACAGTGGTAGCTCTGTATACCACTGTTCCCATTTCTCTGCCAAATCAGGGAGTAATGGTTCATCCCAACTGAGCCCTCTCTCCCACATTTCTTGGAAAAGGCACTTTACTCTAACTGTAAATGGAGTAAGAAACTCAATAGGGTCAAATATGCGGGCTGATGTCCATAGTACACTTCTCTTTGTATTTCCTTTGTCCTTTAAAATGTCCATTAGCCCCTTTTGATCAAACACAAAATCATCTTGTTCCAGTCTCCAAACAAGTCCCAGCACTTTAAGGACATTTCCACAGGACTCTGTATCTCCGGTGAGCTCTACTCCAGTCTCTTTCCACATGGTGAGTTGTAACCCATCTGTAGAGGTTCATGCCGGCCTGAGAAAGAATGTCCTTTGCTGCAGTTGTCACATGTAGAGCTTCCTGCACAGTAGGTGAGCTTGAAATGAAGTCATCTTCATACATAGAGTCTCTGAGAGTTTGTACTGTCCTTGGCTATTCTGTTTCAAAGTATTTGAGATGTTTTCTAATGGTGGCAGCAAGCAGGAATGGGCTGGGAGACACTCCAAAAACAACTCTGTTCATTCTCAGGACACGTACTTCATTTTTAGAGTCCTTAGCTTGAGGTCCATGCATCCACAGGAACCTAACAGTGTCTCTGTCCTTTTCTGCAAGAGAAATCTGAAGAAAAGCCTTAGCTATATCAGCAGTAAATGCTATCTCATGCAATCTGAACTTAATGACCACATCTAGCAAGTTTAGGTTCAGGTTAGGCCCAGTGTGCAGACAGTCATTGAGGGATGGGCTGTCTTTATCATGGGAAGATGCATCAAATATCACTCTGAGTTTAGTTGTGGCCTTGTCCTCTTTTACAACAGCGTGATGTGGCATGTAATATTTCACAGTCTCTTGGTTCACTGCCACTGGGTTGCCATCTGAAACCTCCTCACAGATACCTTTTTGCAGGTAGTCCTCTATTGCATTGTTGTACCTGGCGAACAAGGTTACATCAGTTTTCAGCTTTCTCATTAAGCTCCCAAAGCATCTTTTTGCTACCCTAAAGTTGTCTGTAAGCTGGTCTTTGTCACATCGCCAAAGTAACTCAACTTGGTAGTGTCCATTTTCAAAAGTGGTTGCCTGTTCAAAGCTTTGCAGAATATCTGAGTCCTCTGGACTTTCTGACTGTTTGTTTACAATACCAAGAGACTCCACCTCCCAGAATGCGTGTAAATGCTTAGAGAGCTGGGTGTCTTCGGTCAAACTGATGTGCATTCACATGGTGTCAGTAATACTGGAGGTAGTCACTGGTCCCTGTAAAGCCCATCCAAAAAGGCTTTCAACTGCTGCTAGTGAATTTGTGACCCTTTGGACTTTTCTAGTAACAGCCTGCCAGTAGTAGTCTGCTCCTATTAACACCTGCAACTCTTGTTCATTAGCACCCTCTAGTGGAAAGTCTGCAAGTTGCAGCCCTCTTTTTTAAAAATCTCTGCTTGAATGGGCTCACTTGGGACCTTTATAACAGCAGTACACACCTCAGGGGTCTCTATAGCTTCTATCTCAAGTTTCTGTTCATTGTTCCACATATTTTCAAGCTCAACCCTCACAACAATTAGTTTTTCTGTTAGAGTGGTGGAACCAAAAACATGGAGGTTTAGTGTCTCTTGCCTTACAACTGGCAGTCCTAGGGCTCGGACAATGTTTCTGTGAATGAAACTACGCTGGCTGCCTCCATCTAACAGACAGCGAGTTATCTTTCTCTCCCTTGGGCCTACAGCCCATGTCTTACTGTGTTGTGAGTATTTGTCTTAACTTTTAAAGAGCTTGTCAATGAAGACAACACAGCTTCTGTTTTTCCACTATTACTGGTGGTGTCAATATCTGGCTTGGCTTCAGACTGCTCACAAACTGACAAGTAGTGTTTTCGATTGCGCTGCATGCACAAAATCTTCACTCTGCAGTATTTTGCAATATGTTTTGGGCCTAAGCAGACATAACACAGTCCTAATTTTTTCAGCTTATCCTTCTGTGCACTTATTGTATAATCAGGACAGTTCTCTGGTTTATGGTCAGTACTGTCACAAAACACACAGGACCGGGGCACGACGTTGGCTGTGTGCAAAGCAGTCGCTGATGGGTTGCTCCACTTTCTGGGTTTATCGCAGGCGTAGGATGTGCTTACCCACATGCTTCTGTTGTGGGCTCAGGTCCTTCGATGTGTGGCCTGGCCTAGTAAGCTGAAGCGCCCATTCTCTGCTTTGCACTTCATTTTGCAGAAACTGAATCAACTCTGGGACCCTCCATTCATTTGTTGAGTCTGGTTGCTGCGTGTAAGCAAGCGCTATGTCTTCTGAAATGAGCTGTAGCAGCACTGGACAGAGCAGGCAGCCGTACGTATCACTCTGTAGGATCTGAGGTAAATAAACTTGTCCATCTTACATAGTGCATCATTTCTGTGAATAGCTGTTTCATACTGTGACCAGAATTCATGCCACAGGCTTATTTCCCCATCATACTTTGTTATCATTAGCTTTGGAAGTTTAACAGTTTATCTTGACTGATGAAAATGAACTGTTGCTTACATCACTCGCGCACGCTCTCGGGATGTATCTAGTGCTTAACTTAACGTAACTTTAAAGACCACAAATGAGGGAGGAGGTGGATGTGAACCCTCATTTTGTGTCATTAAGACTTCGTTCTTTAACAGTTGTGATGAACTCTCTTAGAGTTCAATTCAAATGTTTTGTTTACTTTTCTATAGCTGTGCTTGATGTTATAAGTCTGTGGATGTTGGATTTTAGCCAACTCTGAGTTATAAACTCAGTCTTGTGTTTATTATTATTATTTTATTATTTTAAATCACATAAAATTATGACAAGCAGAACAGACTTGCCTATTTTTGTATACAGTATATGATTATTTCCACTTTAATAGTTGAATTATGTCTTCTTTTACTTGGATATGTGCTAAATCCAGATTTGTTTTTTCTTCTTCCAGGTCACTTTATATTGTCACAACTTGTGACAATACCTTGTCACAGGTGTTGTTTGATTGTCCCCCAGAGCTGGTATTTAAACCTGAGTGATTGTGTATTTTTTTATTTTACAAAGACTTAGGGTTGCTGCAAGTTGGTCTGTTTTTCCTGCCAAGATGCTCCAAGAATAAATATGTTATATTATTTTGCCAAAAGACAGAGTGCTCAGTAAGCCTTCTTTGATACCGAGTTGTGTGTACAGCAATAACTGAGATATTTATGTGTATAAAGTCTAAACATTGGCAGTGAAAGGTGGGTCATTTCCATCTTGCAGAATATTTGACTGCAGAGCTTGATTACAATCATCATTGTAGTCTGAGATTAATTCAACCAATCTTTACGTTTGGCTTAGCAGAAACAATATCACATTCTTCCACATGTGAAGTTTTGGTCTGATTTTGATTATGTGAGACAGGTTTTCTGGCATGGTTAATGCAAACTTCTTTAAGTGTAAATGTAACTGTTAAATGTGATGGCTCTCTGCCTTTTTAGGGTCTCTTGTGTTTTCCCTGTTTGTTCCTCTGTGTTGTCTTGCAGGTTCCTGGTAGGCGGGGTTAATTAGTGCAACTGAGAGCACCTTCCCTGAGTGTTTATGGGCCAGCTGACTCAGCATTCCTTCTCTCTCCGTTCATGCAACGCTGTGTTATTTGTTTGGTTGGGTTCAGTCTGGTTGTTTTAGGTTTTACCCTACACAACACCACACAGTGAACGTTTGATCGCTCATCCAACTGCTGAAACAAAAACAACATTAACACACATCATAAAGTTAATTACAGTTTTTGCTTTGTTTGATTAATAAATTGGTGAACTGGTTATTTAGTTGTGTCTCTCTCATTATTTGTCCTGGGTCTTGAGGTTGGCCATGACAAATGTGGGGGCTTGTCCAGGAGTCGAACCTGGGCCCTCTCTAATTGTAAAGCAAAAAATCTGTTGAGAATAGTCTATTTTGCAGTGAATTATATTAACATTAGGATTGAGTATTTGACTTTTACTACTATTCCAAGAGAAAGAAAATACATTTCAAATAAGACCACACTTTACAGTGTAAACATAGTTTATATAAATCTTAGGGTGCTCTTTTGATATACTGTATCTGTAGATATCCATAGCTTTTGTTTCCATGGCCTTTTCAACCTCAGTGTTATTTTTTTAGAAATTATGCAGAACAAAGAGGTTGAGCAGTTTGGAAATAGTATGAATTTGCCTTCCAAAATAGAAGTCTTTCTATGTTTTGAGACATATTAGTTGCCAAAAACTCCAAACATTTCTAATGTCTAATGTTCTAATGTCTTTAGAAAACATGTTTCATGTTTCACTGCGACACCAGCTGACTCTCTGACACATAAAGTAACTGAGTCATTCTCAGTTTTATTAAAAATAAAGTTTGTCCTTTTCCTACTATAACAGGCAGAATCCCCACACCTGCCTATAGATGTAAAATATAACATTTTATATGGTATCCAATCAGATTAAATAGAATTTGTAGTTGTGTAACTTTTTGAATATTCTTGCTGTGACACAGGAAACATCTGAAAGCTGAAGGTACTGAGTATTAATCAACATAATGAGTAACATATCCAGTTAGATGTTTCAGATTACAGGCAGCTTTGTCTTTGATATTTGCACTGCATGTGGTTGAATGTAACATTTCTAAATACAACTTAGTAATGCTTGAATCATAGCTCCACATGTGGAAGATATATCTTTCTGTGTGTGCCCTGCAGCAGGCCACTGGTGTGAATGTCTGACCAAACAATCAGAAACAGACTTCATGAGAGTGGCCTGAGGGTCTGACATTCTCTAATGGGCCCTGTGCTCTGTGCCCAGCAACGTGGAGCCCGATTGGCATTTGCCATATAATACCAGAACTGGCAGGTCCACCACTGGTGCTCTGTGCTCTTCACAGATGAGAGCAGGTTTACCCTGAGCACATGTGACAGACATGAAGGACCCTACACTGGTGCAGTGGGTCCTGGGTTCTTCTTTATACATGGAAATGTCCATCCTCATGTGTTGAGAGTATGCAGGAAGCTCCTGGATCATGAAGGAATTGATACCATTGACTGGCCCCCACACTCACCTGACCTAAAACCAATAGCAAACCTCTGGGACATTAGGTTTCAATCCATCCAACACCACCAGGTTGCACCTCAGACTGTCCAGGAGGTCAGTGATGCCCTGGTCCATATCTAGGAGATCACCCAGGACGCCTTCCATCATCTCAGTAGGAGCATGCCCCATCATTGTCAGACATGCATACAAGCATGTGGGGGCCATACAAACTACTGAGTACCAATTTGAGGTTTTCAGGAAAATGGACTAGCCTGCCACATAATTTTTTCACTTTGATTTTTGGGGTGTCTTTGAATTCAGCCCTCTGTAAGTTGATAATTTTCATTCCCATCAAATGATGTGGCATCCTTTTAATTCCTAACACATTACCCAGTCCATATCAGTACTGATATCCAACATGATTTTTTCCCATTGAGATCTGATGTGTTTTCCAAGTGTTCCTTTAATTTTCTTTTGACTAGAATATTTTAAATTCCATGCATGAATTATGGCACAGAGTTGGTAGTACCTCTTACCTATTATTTTAATGTAAAATGAATGAAACAGAACAATTTAACATGAATATGTTTTAATGACAAACAACCATAGAACTAGAGTTTATTACCATCTACATGTTTAGTTTACCAGATTTTATGTTCTACATTTTTTAAGACAATTACAAAAATAGCTTAAATCTTTTACAACCAAATACCCAACCAAAACAACAACAACAACAACATTCTCACAAAGCTACGTGGTAAAGGATTTGCTAAAAAATTAAACTCTATCCAGACATTGCTGCTGTTTACTCTTTAAAGCATGAAAATGACACTGATAGAATCTGCAAAAGAAATAAACACACAGGATTGTGCGGCAGATAACCATCAGCTTTCCCAATGAAACCAAGTCTAAACCTGCACAGTTTGAACCATCCAACTTTCAGCATAACTGCAACTTCAACACACATTTTATCATGATTCCCAAAGAAAGTTCGTTTCAGCTTAATGATATGCAATGCAGTTTAAGTTTAAAACATTTGGTGGACTAATGTCTCAAAAACCTGAACTAAGCTAAGAATCATTCTACTCATCATTATTCTACTGACGCAGAAATTGTTCTGCATGTTTTAAGTGATGCAACTTTGCGGGCATGGCATAAAAGTGTTTTTGCAAAATGATGATTAAAAAAAAAAAGAAGATGGTATGAGGTTTATTACAGCTTCTCATTTGAGGTTTAAACAGGATATATTCTGCAGGGACCGGTGCTTAACAAATTTATTAAACCACGATCCGATGTAAGGTTCATGCCACAGCTGCCCTAAAAAAACAGTACTATTGGTAAGTACCAAAATATATATTTTTTTTATGTTTCTGTAATGGTTAATCCACCAGTATGTGCAAGCTCTTTCATCAAAATGATATTTTTAATATCACTAAAATAAAATGACTGCTATACTGTTGTACTTGATTAATTTCTGACCTCTCAGAGAAGTTCAGTGTGTCGGCTCAAAGTTGGGTATAAAAACGTAAATTCAGTTTGATATTTGCCTAATAAGTAACACATTATTTTTAAAGTTTTAAACATTTTTTTTTTGACAAATTTGTAAAATATATATTTTATCTTGTCTTTTATGACAGGTGGTGGAATAAATGTAAGCACTGGATATGCAGCCCACACCATACTTGAACATGAGCCCGATTATAAAACCAAGATTTTTTTAAGTACAAGCAAGTCAGTATTACAAGTGTACTGTCCTGATATAAAGCCCATTAGCCCATTAGAAATATTACAGTATTTCTTTTTAGCAGCCTCTCTGGTGATGAGTTAATTGTACTGAAGACAACTAACCAGTGTAGCCTGTAAAAGCTTGCTAGTCAGACATGATTCACCTGAAAATGTATTTTTCCTCTCAAAAATCTTTATTTATTATTATTGCATTAGTAATGATCTCATTACTAATGCAATAATAATCCTATGCATTATCAGTCCTGTGAATAGTGTCCAAATATTTGAAAATATATCACCTGAACAAACCAGCACAATTTCCTTTTCCATGTATTTTACAATTCTTTAAAAAGCATGCACTTGTGCATGTATGTGTGTTTCATTTAAACAGTACATAAAAGTATTTAAGCACCAAGAAACGAGTCAGTTTGAGGAAAAAACTATCGCAAAGACCACAACAAACCAGTAAAAGTCATCTGACTGTAAAGACTTTGATAACCGAAAGAATGAACACACAAAACGCAAAATAGCCGACAGTGTGCTGAGGTGCTGATGAATGAAAAAGAAACAACTGAAGAAGCAACTGTGGTGTGTATGTTTGATTAAAAATGCTATACTTTAGTATGTTAGTCCTGCCTTTCATGACTAATATTGATTCAAAGCTACCTAACAAACAACACACATTTAAGTCAGCAGCAAGCACATCTACTGCTGCCCAGGAACAAACTGGCAGCAGTTAATTAAACATCTTTTTTTTCCTTTCTGTGATTAAAAAATAAGGATCAGTCAAAATGCATCAAGATTGGCAATCATTTGTCAAGCAACTGAACACTGATTTATCATAATACTGTTGATGGTTCCTTCAAATCTGACCTTAAAGTTTCACTACCTATTCATCTCACAAACACGGCGATGCACAGGAATGCAAAAATGAGACTGGCGATAGGGGAAAATATACCAAAAATAAAACAAAACAGCACACAAGTCACTAGAAGTGTAAGCCATAAAGAGGTGGACATTCTGCCATTTCAGAGTGGCTTGTTCATAAAAAAAATATAAATCTTACTGCAGGTAAAAATGAATGCACTTTGAGGTTTCAATGAGGGACCACAAGTCATACAAGCTGATAGGATGTTATACAAAACTGTTATGATCATGCATTTAGTGAAAACTTTTACAAAAGATTAATTTAAGAGATCACCATAACATGTTCAAACTATCTGCACAGTAAATCCTTCCTTATGTGCCAGTGACATCATTGACTCTCAAAAAACCTCAAGCCTTTACAAAACATCATCAGAAACGGGTTCATCTTTCCCTCTGAGGTGAATGTGGAGACACAATGTCTGCGCCTTCTAGGAGAGATTCCATATCGGAGGATGTGAGAGTTCGGTTTGACACAGAGGCATTACATGGCCAGCTCTGCTTCATAAACGCCAGTCAGGCCCTTGTGATTTCTGCGTGTCTACGTGTCCTTACTCCACCGGGCCCGGCGCCCTTTCAGGGCTGAGAGAGACGCTTGCGTTTGAGCTTCTGTCTTGCCATTTCCTCCTTTTAAAACAAAAACAGAGAGAGGACAAGAGAGTACTGACACACTCTTCCATCCACCAACGCAATAATGTCCATCCGTCCAAACATCCATCCATCCCATGAGAATGGATGAGTGTGCACATGATAATCAGGCAACAAGTCAGACTTTGTTAGTTAGGCACTCCTTTACTCCAACACTGGCATCTGGACTGTCCTTCAAACTAAGTCTCACGGCCACTTCACGTCTGTCTCTTCAAAAGCTGCTTTCACAACAACACTGGATCTCGAGTTAAAAAAAAATGATAATACTGTAGACTCAAAAATATCCTTGTTCTCAAAGTCTCAATATATTATATAATAGGATCTTATAAAAAAAAGGAAAAAAAAGGGAGTGGGTTGTTGGCATAGTATTCTGTTGCAATATATACCACATCAATATGTACAGATTCCATGCTGCTGGTTAGTAATCACTGCAAAAGAAGAAAAATACACTCTGATTAGCACCAAAACATTCTATTAAAAGGAGCAAATAACCACTGACTTCAGATATTCATGCAGTGTCACACACACACACACACACACACACACACACACACACACACACACACACACACACACTGTCATATACTTACAAAGTGCTCCTGTGTCAAATAAGCCAATACATATAAATTCAATTACTACTAAGCATATGCTTTGACTTTGTTAGCCGTTCCCTGAGAGCACTCTGTGCTGTATTAAAATCACTTGCACATGATTTCACTGGTTAATAAGATGATAACAAAAACATGTTAGACATCTTAACACTCACCTTGTGCCAGCAGCCTGGTATGGGTAGCCCATCACGCCCCTGTGAGGTGAAAACAGAAGTGGAAAGTTTAAAAAAAGCCTGAAAATGTCCAGTGACGAATGCTAACCCACATCTGAAACATCTGCATGCTGCGGATTTTAGTGTCAGTGATAACTGATGATAAACAAGTTGGCTGTTATTGTGATTTGAAGCTTTTTACATAAAACTGAACTGAATGGAGTGAATTCTGTTGGTGAGCTCTCCCTGTCAGCCAAATCATGTTAGATTAAAAAAGCAGAACCTTAGTTTTAAAATGTGAATGGATATTTTTTGTACATACTTGACAATATGGCCTATCTGTTAAATGTGCACTATATGGACACAAGTATTGGGACACACCTCTTAATCTTTAAATTCAGGTGTTTTTAGTCCCATTGCCACAGGTGTATAAAATGCACCTATCCATGCAGTCTGCTTTTAGAACCATTTGGGAAAGACTGGATGGTTGTAAATAGTGTGGCACAGTAATAGGATGCCACCGGTGCAACACGTCAATTCATGGAATTTCCACCCTCCTAGATTTTCCATGATCAACTGTCCATGGTATTACTGCAAAGTGGAAGTATTTAGGATCCACAGCAACTCAATCATGAAGTGGCAGACCACGTAAAGCTACAGGTTTTTAATGCACACTGAGTGCAAAAAAAGTCACCAACGCGCTGCTGACTCAATAAGTGCAGCATTCCAAACCTCCTCTGGCATTAACATCAGCACGAAAACTGTGTGCCAGGAGCTTCACAGCATGGGTTTCCATGTTTGAGCAGCTCCTGTAATGTGTAGGTGGCCCAGTGATTTTGTCCGCATAGTATAAACGCCAGATGGTTCCTTCTTTTATTAGTCTTTCAGGAAAACCATGCTGACCAGCTACACATATATTGTAAGAGCTGTATCATCTGTCTCATGTAACTCTGTCAACATTTACCAAAACGTTAACCTTTCTCTATGCATGGCTCTCTTTGTACATGCTCAAAGAGTAACTATGGAAACCTCTTAGTTTCTTGATCTCACCTGATTTGTTTCTGTTTCGTTTTCTTCTTTACCAGCAAGTATAATGACACATTTCTGGGACTTGGTATCGTGTGCATTTTTTCACAAATTTACACTTTGGTTTGATCAGGCATAGACAGTTTATGATGACACGTTCACTGCTTATTGTCTGTGAATGCCTCTCTTTATTATTATTAAACTAGACCTACATGAATGATGTGTTGGATAATGTCAGTGTATGCAATCCAGAGTTTGAACCCAATGGCAAAAAACAAACAAGCACAAAAACAAAATGAAATAATTAAATAGTGAATACCAGCAGTATACTGTATGCATCAGTAGTAGTGATCAGAGAGAAGATTAGAAAAGAAGCAAAGATACTGTACCACAGGACAGGGGCCCTCAGGGCCAGAAGGAGGAAGAGGAGGAGTTGGAGGGGAAGAAAGCACTGCCTTCACAGACAGCTCTTTAGACTCATCACACCCCTGTCAGCAAGAGCCAGTTACACATTTAAAGCACTGAAGAACCAATTCAGAGAAGCAGAGAAAGGGTGAAACAGAGATAAGATGAATCCTAAGTGTTTTTAAACCAAAAAGCTAAAGGTAAGTGGGAGTAAGTAAATCAGCACTGTTATAGAAGTTTTGTGTGTCCATATGCGTGGAGGCGGCATACCACAGGACAAGGCTGGTCCAGACCCGGAGGGCCTTGTTCTCCCTTCTGGCCCTTCAGACCTCTCTTCCCTACTGTTCCTCTGTCACCCTGGACATGATAAGGACAAGTTAAACACATTCATATGCTCATCACATGCAGTTAACTGAACATACAGCTCATTCAGGCTTTGGAAATGGCAGAGTTATAGTTTAAGGAAAGTCAGTTACTAGTGTTGCTATGCCAAATGACTAATATTATGAATGGGTATAAAATGTGAAGGAAGATGTGATAACCTGGACAAGACTGCGCTGTTTTAAATATTTTGTCTGGGTTCTGTTTGGACTTACCTTGTCTCCTTTATCCCCTCGATCACCTTTCTCTCCCCTCAGGCCTGGGAAACCCTGGATATAAGACCACAAGTCAGGAGGGAACTTACTACCAAATATGAGTTAAACTTTACTCATATTGAACATACTATGATTCAAAATGGTAACATGTATACTCTTGGTAAGAAACTCACATCTAGTCCAGGCTCCCCTGGTCTTCCCTACGAACACACATTCAGAAAGAATTTTTTTTTGATTACTAATAAAACCTGCACAATGAAAATGAGTTTTATTATCATTTTTGGATGATATTGTGTTCTTACTTTTTCTCCCTTGGCACCTGGAAGGCCCACTAACCCTGGAGACCCAGGCGGTCCTTGGAGGCCATCGGATCCCTGCAGTTAAAGCAGACAGTCATCACTGCATCATGTCCAGGTCTTGAGACATGGCAAACATGAAGTTTTCAGTGCTTATTATGGTAATAATAGGGGACCAGTTGTCACTTACTCTGGATCCAGGAGGACCAGCATCCCCCTTCTCTCCCTTAATCCCCACTCCTGGCTCACCCTGCATTATAACACAGCCACACTGAGTACCAGACAACGCGTCATACAGCCTCTGCCACATACAGATAAATGACCTTGCAGTCTTACCTTAGGACCAGGCATTCCATGCAGTCCCTGAAAGATATTATGTGATGTGAATCTGTGCAAACAGACTTGACGGGAGTCATTTTAGCTGAAATGCTGTAAGTTATGCTGTTAAGTACTCACCATGGATCCAGGGTGCCCGGGTACTCCTGGTGGTCCTGGTGGGCCAGGTGGGCCTGGCTGGGAAATCATCTGAACCTGTGCAAAAATGAAAAAGTGAAATCAGGAAAAGGAAGCATATAAATGAAATCATGAGCAAAAGTGATTGAGAGCTACCACTATTTAGTTATTTTTTCCTTTAAACTGACTGCTTGGTGTTAGGGTTATCATCTGTAATTAAAGTGTTTTTATATATTTCATACTAACCAGGTTGTCATCCAGTCTGCAGTCGCCTTTTTCTCCTTTGTGTCCATCCATACCCTGACCCACAAAGAGCAGGATTAACGTTCAGCTGTGTTTAAAGTCGTCACCATTGGTGTCATCAGTGAAACTGAGTCACTGTTGCTACTTACAGCAGGCCCAGAGAGACCCATCTCTCCCTTCTCTCCTCTCACACCAGGAGGTCCCGTCTCACCCACGTCACCTTTGGGTCCCTACAGGTAAATGAGACACATGATGTTAAACTTCACAGTGAGTAGAAGTAGTGAAAAGGAAAGCAACATGAGCCTGGGTGTAATATATTCTGTCTGTTGTTATACCTTCTCCCCATCAACTCCTGCTGGTCCAGGTAAACCGAGCTCACCCTGGTGCAGGACAAAAAGAGGAAGGATTCACTCACTGGACAAACATATTTGACTTTAACATTCCATAAAATCAGTCTTAGGATATTTTGGGTTCATCAGACAATCAGTATCAGCCAATCACAGCTGTATGCCTCACCTTTTCCCCTGGAGGTCCTGGAGGTCCTGGTGGTCCAGGTGGGCCCTGGAGAAAAAGGTAGAATAAAAGAAATGAGTACAAAAGCTTTGTTACATGACCAGTGTTAGACTAAATTAATCTTGCAGCAACTGATTTTCTGGTTCAGCTAATTACAGCCAGTCACTTACTTTGTGTGCCACTTGCTGTTGGGCAGGCGGGTTTTTAGGGGCTCTCGTGCTAACCACAGCTGCCCCTTTGGGTGCATAAAACTGCTCATGAGAGCTGTGAGAGTGAACTCACACAGTTCAAACAAAGACCTAAAAGCAGCCATTAAGCTGTGGGGAGCCAAAAAGGCTTTCTCTTACAAATAGTCATATGCTTCATATAAAAATGTGACACTATAACGACTTTAATTAGATCTGCAATTTTCAGACCATCAAATAGATGTATTGCAGATATTTATCTGTTGACTCTCACTGTTTAACACAGTGAGGCCGGTAACTCATCCTAAAGGCCTGAATGCTGAACACAGAACACTATATTTCACAATGTGGGCCTGACAGCAAGCAAATCCAAAACCTTCTTTCATTTCTTTTTGCTGATCACAACCAATTCTGAAGCAATTTTTATCGCACAGAGATTGTAGAACAGCCTTGAATGTGGTTTTTCGCTACACAATAGCCTGGCACGGCTCTCGGTGATTGTTTCAATGATGGAGAACACATTCATGTGACTTTATGTAACCCTAATGATGAATGAAGGATAGCGTGCATATATGTAATAGCCCATGCAGTCTGCTGTTCTGCTTTGAGTGATAGCTCTTGTAAATCACTCCCCTTAATCTCTACATTCACAATGTTACACTTGTTATTTCTCCTCATAAAGGCATTGATCATCTTGAAGTAATAAAAGAGAAAAAACCACTTTGCCTCCCAGAGGTGTACAATTCTTTTTCCAGTTCCTTTGAATCCCGGTCCTTCCAAACTTGTTGTTCGTTCTCTGTTTTTAAGCCATGGAAACCCATTGATGTTTACAAGCAACTATTTAATCCGAGATGTTCCATCATCGAAAAGTGAAGGCTATTCATGCAAATAAATACATAAAAAGCTGCAAAATGGCTGACAGTGACAAACAACCCATTTTAACATTGTTTTAAACCAAATTCATCATCGCCTAACATTTCATAACAGACGCACAAAACGCTGCTTTTCACACAAACAAGCGAAAGGATCAACACACAAGGTGGGTGGCCACTGAGCGTTACCTGCTCCGTGGACCCTGCATGTGAATTTGTGCCGACTGATCCGCACTGGCAAAGAGCATCTGATAAGATCACCAATCACTTTGTAACTTTCTCACATTGCTTGTCTGCAACTTTGCATGCAGGAGCTGATTTCGGATCAGCTCCAAGGGGACCTGGTTCATAATAGTTTTTAAACCAAATGCGTGCTCCACTGTGTAAATAGCCGTCTGCCAGCAGAGGCCCATACCATGCTACAGTAGGATCAAAGAAGCTTGTGTATGAAGAGAGGGATGTGAGACTGTGGCGACAATGAGGTGTTCCCTTCCCATCCATTCCAATGCATACCTGTTGTGTATTAACCGACTTATGTGGCCCAATACTAACACAAAGCAAAAACACACCATGCTGCCCTGTAGTAGGTTTCAGCCACATATTTTACACATATATGTCACAAAAACACAAAAGGCTGTTGATTTTTCTGCATAATTAATCGAGTCTCTTTAGGCTGCACAGCTGCACTTTATTTGTAAGGCCTGTGCTTTTTATCCCAAATGAATACACAAGAGACTCTGCTGTACTGGGACATTCAGTAATGTTCTTTAGATGTGGCCCCTGGAGTGATATCCAATACATCTGAAGGCCAGTGCTCTTTGTAGAGACCATGTGCAAACACAAACAGATCCAATAACAAAGAAGGTGGGAGATGCAGTAAATACACACAAGATGCTTAAGATGCAAATCTGTGCATTAGTGTTAGTTACTGATCACACCACCAAAACCATGCGGAAACACCAGCAGCTGATTACCGAAACACTGATGGTGTTGATGGCCTGTCGAGAAGAAACAGTAACATGTTGAATTTTGTGGTTTCAGAGTGAAATAGTGCAGGCGTTTCTTTTAACCACACTGCCATCTCTGGGTTAGTTTAAGATCGGTCGTATTCCTAATGTGGAATTCAGTAATAAATGGCTGAATGAATCTGATCTCATTGACACGTAAATACCGCTCACCTGCAAAGCATCTAGGAGCTTCCCATTGAAGTCGATGATGTCCGAGGCACCCGGAACGCCTTTCTCACCAGGATAGCCCTGAGACAGAATAAAACAAAACAAAAAGAATAGATAAATAGATGGGTCACTATAATACCAGAAGGATGGAGCTAGCCCTCAAGTATAACAAGCATACCAAGGGTCCCTGTGGTCCTTGCTCTCCTCTTTCTCCTTTGTCACCCTGTTTAAGCCATGAATACCATATTATGGTGAAACTCTTTCACAGCATAATTAACAGCATCATAATCGATGATTATTCTTAAAAAAAAAAACATTTCAGATAGCTTTTTACCTTCAGTTCCGGAAGCCCATCCATGCCTCTCTCTCCTTTTTCTCCACTCCCAGGCTCGCCCTGTTTGAATAAACATGAAAGGTGAGAAATGCATTTAAAATAATCAGTGTCAGAGGCATGGGAGTTGCAGAGTAAACCTTGGCTCTACCTTTTCCCCGGGGCACCCTGTGGTCCTGGATAACCAGGCTGCCCATCTCTCCCTACCGATTCAAAGCAGCCAATAAATGTAGAGCGAGTGAAGATGCAGACCTACTAATTAAAACAACTGCTCAGCCCTCAGTAAAGATCAGTAATGTATTAACAATCTTACCGGCTTCCCAGGCAGTCCCTGTGGCCCCTAAAGTGGAAATATATTAAAAACCGTCATCTTTCAGAGAAAGATAAATTATTCCCACAGACCCCAAATACTTAAACAACAAAAGTCAAATAGCTTCGGCTGTAAAAAAACAAACAAACAAAAAACCCCAAAACAAAACAAAAATCCTTAAGCTCAGTATGAACTATGCTCACCTCAGCTCCATCATGACCAGGAAAACCCTACAAGGACAGAGGAGACACCTGGTGATGCACTCAACTTCAGGTAAATTCACTTCAGAAACATGAACCATTTTGGCCACTAGATGTCACTTTTCAATAAGGCACACAAGGCAGTCCGTGGACTTCAGCTCCTCTGAGCACTTTTTTTGATAGGAGTTGGACTGCTTAGAGAATAATTACAGGAAATACATGAATGATGAGTAGAGTAAAATAAAAAAGACAGATGCTTCAATACAGACCACAACTGGTTACCTAATGCACGGATAAGGAGGAAAATTAGTAAAATGATGCTGTTGCGGCCATTGCAGCAGTCAAATCTAAACTCAGCTTTGGTTTAACTTGCTGAACAGCAGTGCTCCTGCGCCAGCAGTGAAGGTCAATCTTTTGGTGCCTCCCAAAAAGGGTTCAAGAGACTTGCAGAATCTCTAACGCCTCTTAAGAATGTGTTATCTAATTTGTCACCCATTCATACTAAAGAAGGCTAAAGATATTTATATTTATTTTTACTGCTTGCAGATGGATTTGAATTTGAAGCCCTCAAACTGCAGTCTGTGCCTACTGAGCGATAAGGCATCGAGCACAAACTTCTGTCCATCAGTGATCTGACATATTTAACTAAAGAGACCTTTTTATCGACTGTGGGAACCAGGTGGAAGCAGCTAAACATCTGCTATGAAGTCATTCATGGCAGAGAAAGCTTAGTGGGATGTTGGGCAAGAGCCTTTCTCTCGCTATTGCTTCCTCACATACACACACACACTCACAACCACTATTAACTGTCAAGTAGTTGTGTTTACTTGATTGTTCGGTGCACTCTACTAAATGCATGGTAGAATTGAAGGTTATTAGCCTTCCATTCAGCAATATGCAGAAGCTGCTTCGATATTCCCAGCTGGTTTTCTTCCTCTTCCTCTGTCTGCATGTACACAAACAAACTGTCATCCTGATCCTTCTTGCTGCATTCTGGACCTCGTTTATTTCCATCTTCCAGCAGCTTTTGAACCACTTTTGTCATTGGTCTCACCTTTTCATTATGTTTTTAATCTTTCCTTAACAACATCCATCTATCCATCCATCCATTCATCTGTGCACCACAGGCCTAGAGAGAGCCAACCATCCACTCTCATTCACACCTACACCCACTTTAGAATTACCAGCTAACCTGACATACATGTCTTCGGGCTGTTTGAGAACCAGGAAGAAACCCATGCAGGCAGAGGACAGAGGGAGAACATGGGACATCCACACAGAAGGTTCAAACCCAGATCCTTCAAGGTGTAGGAGCTAACCAGTGCAACCAAGAAATGATACTAAAGTCACTTATTTCTTGAATTTACATATGTTGGATGAAAGCACTTTACTCACACACATCAGACACTTCTTTCTGTATCACAGATAAAAAATGATGAGGGTTTGAGGACACCAGTGCTGGCAGGCTCGCTCACTTTCTCCCACTCAGCCCAGCTCAGACATCTGCCCACAACATGGAGTGGCTCTCTGCACCCCTCTGTGCTTTGTGTTGCTGTTTTGGGTTTTGCAACTCCTTTAATCAACTTGAAGAGCACATTTGCAATCGACTAGGTTACAGGATGGGCCCCCTTCTTCTTCGACCCGTCTGTTTTTTGTCATTTTTCTGAGCCATGCTGGCTTTCTCTGTTGTTGGTTCAGCAGTTCTCAAGTCACCCACACCGAAACCAACATTTTTTCACTTGAATCCCTTGCTGTCCTGTTGTGCCAGCTGAGTGTAACACTGCATTTATTCCTACACTTAAATAAACATAAATTACCTTCGCAGTCTCCCTTCTCTTCAATTCAATAACCACAGCTTCAAGTTTTGCTGCATATGAACTAAACCCTGGGAAGCAGAAAGTTAATTTTAAGAAACAAAAACGACCTCAGGCGAGGAGCACACTATTGTTTGGTGAGACCGGCAAACTGCCCATGAACTCGCCGCAGTGCCATATCAGTTTCAGAGCACACAGCGACACAGTTGCGGTAGGAGGGTGGGAGAACTGGTGGGGGTGTGTGTGTTGGAGAACTTTGTGGCCGCTAGCTTACACAAAACAGATGAGGCCAGGAGTAGAGTTGCTATTCTGGGACTTCTTTAGGTAAGCCACAGCACATTGGCAAATCCCAGAAGACTGAAAATAGGGGTTCATTGCCATTTACTGCTTAGACCCTTACCCCTTAAATGCGTGTATATAATTCCACATTCACAGGTTATATCCACACACAGAAACACAATCTCCAATCTGTCACAGTGTTGTGGTTAAAGAGTATGATGAGAGCAACAAAGCCGCTGATGACTGAGGTGTACTAAGTGGCTGCGCTGTTTGTGGTGTAATCGTAGCTTGACAACCAGAGAGAAGGGATGGAGTAAGAGGAGAGTAATAGCAACTAAAAGGAGTTGCTATTATGTATGTGTAGGAGCATTGCTTTGTGTCAGTGTGGATTTGGCTCTTTCATGTACAGTACTCGATTCACCCCTCATTTATTTATATGTTGCCAGGAAAATGGCAAATAGGTGCAGTGATTTATTGAAACATGGAAACACAGAGTGCACAATTCTAATAAGCTTGAAGGTCAATATTTGGTATGATTACATTTATTCTTCAGCACAACCTGAACTCTCTTATCATTTCTTTAAGCAGTCTTCAGGAATAGTTCTCCAGGCTTCTTGAAGGACATTCAAAGCTCTTCTTTGGATGTTGGCTGCCTTTTATTCTCTGTCAGGATGATCCCACACTGCTTCAATTATGTTGAGGTTCAGGCTCTGGGGAGGCCAATCCATGACTGATAGTGTTTCATTGTGTGTGTGTGTGTTTTTTTTTTTATCCAAGTATGCTTTTACTGCATTGGCAGTGTGTTTGGGATCACGGTCATGCTGAAAAATGAAGCTGCTGCCAATCAGGCCTTGCATGGAGGATCAAAATCTGATGGTATTTTTCTGTGTTGATAATTCCATCCATTTTGACAAGATCTCCAACTGGCAAAATTGCAGCTCCAAACCATGACAGAGCCTCCACCGTGTTTTACAGATGGTTGTACACACTCACTGTTGCAGCTCTCAGGTCTTTGCTGCATTTTCCCCCCTAATTCTTGAGGACCTGACTTTCAGATACTGTTCATCTGTTGTAGACAGTTTTTTAGGCCTGACACTTCTTCTTCAGCTATTAGCTCTTTGAAAATCACCCTGTTGGTGCCAAAATGCTATTTTATGTCTGTCAAACTGTGTTATCTTTGGCATTTTTCATAGATTCAACTAAAGAAATCGGATCAAATGATGTGTTTTTGCAACAGGCTGCTAGTAACAAAGTGTCTAAAGATTCAATTTAAATTTGGTTCTTTGATAAGTTGTCTGTTAAAGTGTAGACACAACACTGGTTCATCCCTTGAGTTAGGTGCCTTTTTTATGCATGAATGATTCATAGGTCAGTGTTAAGTGGCTTAATAAACAAAAACATTCCTCTGAAAATGGTCAGGTACAAGGAGCGGACTGAAAATGTCCAAAGAAAAACTTTGAATGACTTCAGAAAGCCTGGAGAACTATTGCTCAAGAACACTTGAAAAAATGAAAGTCTTGCTCCTTCAAAGCCAAACAGAAAGAAATGACAGGCAGCTCAACGCTTTTATATAAAACACCGTTTTCTATAAAGATGCTCTTACCGGCTCTCCAGGAAGACCACGAGGGCCATCCTTTCCGGTGTTCCCAGGGGGCCCTCGGGGACCCGGGGGACCTGGAGGACCAGGAGGACCAGCGGGCCCAGCCTGACCCTGATCACCCTGATTAAAAAAAAAAAAGAAAAATGATCAACTACAAACTTAGGATAAATACATTTTTTTTAAATATATGTAATTACTTAATATGTAAAAATACTCCTTAAACCTCCATTAACTGATTTGTTTTTGGCAACAGAAGCAAGCGTTGACATGCCAGCAACCAATTAAGGTTAAATGGCAAACATCAAACAACAACTCCTCCTTGGCTTCTGCAGCTGTCTGTGTGGGAAGTCAGGGTTTATAATCCCGGCCGTATTCTATTTATTTATTTGCTTAACATTTATTTAGAGTTGCCTTTCTCTCCACCTGATAAACATGACTGCAAAATTCCCTCCTATTTTAAATCCAGTCGAGTTTCCTGAGAAAAATATTTGGTTCTTTATCTGCTAAATGCTCCACATGTGTTCAACAGCTAGTCGCAAACACAGTCTGCTGTTCGGTGCTGGAAAGGAAGTGTGGGGGCCTACATTTTCTTTTTCATTTTGATGCAACAACTGCCAGGAATGAGGAGCTTGAGAGGAGTGAGAACGAATCAAAAACAGTAAAAGTGGTAAGAAAATGGGGAGCTAAAAGACCCTCCAAAGTTCTGCAGAGCTGAGGGAAACTGCAGAGTTGGGTGAGAATTATCTGTGGGTCACTGATTTCACATACATGTGCTAGATATCCCAAAACCTTAACTTTCTATCATTGGCGTGCAGCTTGTTAGTTAATGTGGTTTTATCTTAACAGATGACAAAACCAGGAGCAATTGACCTATACGAGGAGTTCTCATTCTGACATTTAACACAAATGCATGCAGCCAAATGAGAAAGTGTTAACTTAAAACAACCTCATCTGTTCTCATTTGTGCAAGTGCTTGGGGTCATAGGGGGTCGTTTTGACTGTTGGGTTTTCTCTGTGCTATTGTAGGGTCTTTACCCACAATACAAAGCGCCTTGAGGCGACTGTTTGTTGTGATTTGGCGCTATATAAATAAAATTGAATTGAATTGAATTGAATTGCATAGAAGATAACTGAATCACTGGATTTACACTGCATATTATCTTTGTGAAGATTACCACCTTCTTACTGCCTATTTAGGCCAAAACAGGCACCAGGTTTGCCGCTATCATCACGAGGCAACACTACTCTTCAGTATCTACAAACATGTAATGCATTATGGTTTGCTTTATTGAGGTAAACAACATTTTACAGAAAACACTTCATGAAAGTGATATACCCAGCGCCTTAAAGCAGATTAAAACCTCGTTTCCATGCACTGATATGCCAATTATTTTGTCTCTGTTGTGCTCGAGCTTGAACCAAACTCAGACATGTTTTTGAGACTGTGAAGTAAGATTAACGAGAACCGCACACTTGAGCTTTTCTACAATGTGGGTGGCTCATCTTCCAAGATGTTTTCCTACATTTTGAACCCTCTGAGGCTCTGAATAAAAACACTGTTAATTAATCATTCGTGGTAATAATTTTTTTTTTATTTGACCAAAACACAAGAAACATCAATTTCATGCAACATGACTGAGGAATGTGAAAAAGCAGGAAAGAAGGGAAGATGTTAATCAGCACAGGACACGGAAAAGTGGGTTAAAGTATTAAAAAAATAAAGCACACATGCCTTTTTAGTTGCGGTCTACCTTCAGAAAGAGTCTCTGAAAGCTGGTGGTCGGCTCTCGAGAGAGAAAGCCGTGGTCAGATCTGGGGAAAACCATCTACGATGAAGGGGGTGCATCAGTGATGAAAAGTAAACAAAGGAGAGAAAACAAGGAGAGGGCATAAGGAAAAAGAGAGAAGAGGACATGGAGTGGATTAAAAGGGAGGTACAGATAAATAAGCTGGAAATCAGAGGTCCGCTGTTAACCGTGAGACCAGAGTTGAGGAAAACTAAGGCTGTAGGAAAAACAGATAAGAGTTCAGGAGCCTCCTGAGCTGTAAGCATAAAGAAAGGGGGGAAAAAATGCAAGAGAGGTGTTTTGCTCCTCTGTCTGCAGGGACAGTCATAGCTCAGCAGTCTGATAGCAGTTCTCTAGGAGGCACAAACCTTAACAGTGAGAATCTGATTACTGTGCAGGCTTGCATGTGTGCCGTACATAGGAGGACCCTGAAGGGAAGAGGAAAAGGTGAACAAGATAGCGTAGCATTACAGTCATGTTTGCAACTGATTCAAATTGATTATACATGCAATTTAATACCCACCAGGTGCGTATACAAAGAATTATGTGCAAATTGTGAGACAGATATCCATAAAACCTGTAAGTAAGGCCTAATAACTGTATCTTTTGACCCTTGAAAAATGATTTAGGAGCAGTGTGTCTGTGTGCCTGCACAACATTTAGTCCCTTCCCATCATTCCCACCGTGACCAAACCAAACAGTGGTGGTTTGGCTCCTTCCAGTCAACAGACAGTAAATGTGTTGATTGCCTGTCAAGCTGAAAGGAGCAGAGTTTTTCTGCTGCCACAAAGCCTGGAGCACTGTGCTGCTTCTTTGGTTCAGTTCCCTCAAAAACACAAGGAAGGGAGGGAAGGATGGAGAGAGGATCTAAGAGAGGGGGTGGGAGAGGGGCAGGGGTATAGTGGGAAGAGGAAGAAGGAGAACTGCTAGTCTGCTAGAGAAGTTTCTGCTAACAGGCTCTGGTGAGCGCTGGATAGTTGAGGTTTTTGCAACACCGCAGACTCCTCCTCTTCCTCTCTGTGCCTGTACACCCCTCTCAGCCCACTGTCACAGTCGTTCACACCGTTCCCACCATGAAGACCACATATGCACATGCTCCTTAAACATAGCATAAGAGAATAGAAAGTTTCATGATGGGTTTTCCCCTGTACTTCTTTCTCATCAGACCTAAGGCTGATACCAAGACAGACAGCTATTCAACCTTGGGGCCCTGTCTCGCTATGGCCTGTTTGCAGATGCTCTTGGGGAGGCAAAGGCAGGATTTGGCCAGGGATCAAACTCTCATCACAGCTCGTCTTTCAACACAGCCCCCCAGATGAACCTAAGCATGCAGTGACAATGCCCTCCGTATGGATTTGACTGTATGGAAGCTTCGAAAAATAGCTACCAGCTTTACTCGATTTAATAAAAAGTTCCTTTGGCAAAAGATGCACCACTATATATGACCTTTTTGTCACATGATTTAGGTGGTTCTTTAACAATTTGTTTTAATAACCCCATTATCCTGTTTTCGTAATCTAGCCTGAGACTGGAATCAGAGGCACTGAAAGTGATGGACTGACAGGAAGCTGCAGGTTGACGGAGATTCGTGGCTGCTTTCTGTTTTCACGCATTCGCTTATCCTGCCATAAAGTTCAGAGGTGAACCTTTGAATACAGTTTTGAAATCATGGGAAAGGGGATAAATGAGCTCGTGTACTGACCTGAAGACGTTCTGTTCGTTAAAAATAGCACTGAGAAAGCAGGAGATTTTTGTTTTCTAACCCATCTACAGTCATATCTGTGACAACCTATCTTAGGGAGCCAAACCTCATTCACATCTACAGTAGCTTTAGGATCTGTTGGGTTTGATTTGAACCGAGGCTGAGGTTTTTGGGGGCTGCAGACTTATCCACGGACATCAAAGCTGCAGAGGCCTGGGCCAAGTGTAATATTTATCATTTGGAATAACTATGGATTGCAAAATGCCAAAAGAGATTTAATTCGTACACAAACTATCTGAAAGGATACGTGGGGAAATCAAATGGCTCACGCCTTGATAGGAATCAGGAATTTCTGTAATGTTTTGAACCGCATCATAAATACTGCCACTGAGTAGCCATGTCACATTTACTCTCCATTTGAGCTCTGCTATTAAACAATAGCCAGTCAGTTTAATTCCAGTATTCTTACTCTCTCTGTGATGCCATTATTGGGCTTCAGTTCTTAGACCATGTGCTTCCACATTTCCAGTCTACAATTATTATTATTAGCTAAAATATGTTGGTGAAATAACCACGAGAAGCAAATAAGACTTTACAGCCGTCAGAAATATTTGATGTGCTGGAAACACTTCAAAGATTTTGCTCCATGTTGGCGTGATAGCATCATGGAGTTGCTGCAGATTTGTCGTCCGCACATCCATGACGCAAATCTCCTGCACCATCAACAACAACGCCACGTTGTACTTAAATCAGCTTTCTCCCCCAGTCTGATGCTCAGTTAGAACTTCAGCAGATCTTTTTTCAAATGCACTGACTTGCAGCCATTTGATTGGCTGATTAGATATTTGCATTAACAAGCAATTGAACAGGCGTACCTTATAAAGTGTGGCTGATGAGTCTAAATATTACAGAGGTTTCATTCGCATGGGTTGAAGCCCAAACAATGCATGTTTTCATGTTCATCCCCGCTTTTATATTCATGTGACGAAGTGGCTCGGTGTGGCATTATGCAGAATTCATGGGTATGTGACTTCTTTAAAGATCTGAAACTGTTTAATCATGTAAAGAACAGAGGTTTTATTGTCAAACCACACTGAATGAAATGGGAGATCTCATATGGGGAGGAATGATATCACATGAAAAGACAGCACGGACAACATAGACCAGATGCTGTCTGAGGTTTCCCTGTAATGTTAAAAACCCCTTCGTTTGGGTAACCGCTGAGTTATCATGGTGATGGTTTAAATATTTCCAACATTTGCTAATAACATAATTTCTCATGTCTGGCTTTGGAGATGGGCAACTTAAACCTCATCACAGTAGAGAGCGTATGTCGTCAGTGCAATTGCTGGGGAAGCCGCACAAGGTAAACACACTTTTGATTTGGGTTATTAAAATACTTTGTGCATGTGTTGTATCGATAGACCAAAAACTTGTGATTTGAGTTTTGTCCTGTTTTTATCCTCATTTGTCAAGAGTCTTTTCCTGCACTGTGATAACAAATAAATTGTTTAGTGCTTTAAAAATGATGCTTTGTCTCTCAAAGGAGTGCATTTGTTTTCAAAGGATTATTACCACTCTTATGTCAGCCAGCAGCCAGTTTGGATAGACAGAAACAGAAAGCCTGGCTCTTTTGAAGTGTAATAAAATCTACTTAACAGAGGCTCTAAAGCTCACTTAGTAATTAATTAAAGCTACATTTTCACAAGCAATAGCCAAAAATTTCAAATGTCAAGTGTCTGCTGAACCTACAGTACTCATCAAAAGTCTTGAGTCACCCCTCATCTGATCTGATGCTTGTTTTTTAACCTACAAAGACTCTATGCACAACTAAGATGTATATGGGATTCAAATACCAGTTTGCTGGTACCTGATTGCTGGTTGCAGTCCAAAAAAAGAGATTCAGCTTGCAATTATACTGTGCTGTGCAAAAGTCTCGAACCACCCCTCTTTTTTATATTTGTTAGGAAAATGGGAATTAGGTGCAGTCAATAATTGTGTAGTATACAGTACATAAGGGAAAAACAGAGTTTGTACAATTCTAATGAACTTGGAAGTCAATATTTGTTATGGAGATCTTTATTCTTCAGCACAGCCTGAACTCTGAGGCAGCTTTCTTCTCACTTCTTTAAGCAGTCTTCAGGAATAGTTCTCCAGGTTTCTTGAAGAGCATTCAAAGCTTTTCTCTGGATGTTAGCTGCCTTTTGTTCTATTCTCTGTCAAGATGATCCCACACTTCTTCAATAATAGTGAGGTCTGGGTTCTGGGGAGGCCAATCCATGACTGATAGTGCTCCATTGTGTGTTTTTCTATCCAGGTATGCTTTAATTTCATTGGCAGTGTGTTTGGGATCATTATCATGCTGAAAAACTGAATGCTTTCCTGGTGGTAATTGCATGGTGGATCAAAATCTGATGGTATTTTTCTGTGTTCATGATTTGGTTTTGACAAGATTTCCAACACCACAGGCTGAAACGCAACCCCGAACCATGACAGAGCCTCCACCATGTTTCACAGATGGCTGTAGACACTTACTGTTGTAACTCTCTCCTGACCTCCTGTGTACATCTTGATGATGACTTGAACCAAAAATTTCACTCCATCACTCCATCAGCCCTGTTGTCACTGTTTCAGTCCAGGTCTTGTGTAATTGTGTAATACTTCAGCCTTTTCTCCTGTTTCTCTTCCTTAAGAATGACTTTCTGACAGCAGACCTTCCACTAGTTTTTAGGTCTGCCACCTATTCTTGCATCCTCTACTTGTCCAGTTTCATCAGTTGTTTTAAGGACACTGCACACTATGCTGAGATATGCCAGGTTATTTGTTAATTGCTCTTTGTCTTATCCTTGAAAATTTTCATAGATTTAACTAAAGAAATGGGAACATAGCCTGAAGATACAATTTAAAACTGGTTCTTTGTTAAGTTGTATGCTATGTGTAGACAGAACACTGGTTTATCCCTTGAGTTAGATGTCTTATTTATGCTTGAGTGATTCAGAGGTCAGTGCATCAACAAACAAAGAAAAAAAACACCCTTTGAAACTGGTCAGGCACAAGGACTGGACTGAAAGTGAGTGAAAAAGAAACCAATGTCCAAGAAAAACTTTGAAAGACCTTCAGAAAAGCCTGGAGGACTATTGTTGTATTGACCACTTTAAAACTGAGAAAACAGTCTGGCTCCTTGGAAGCAAAATATGAAGAAATGAGGGGTGTCTCCAGACTCTTGCACACCACTGTACATTCATTACTTTGTTTCACAGTCAGAAGGAAAGTGCAGTGTCTGACCTTTAGAAAGGGTGAATGTTTAAGAAGAACACTAACAGACACAAAGTCAAACTAGAAGGAGAACAAAAACTGGAAATAAGGTTTAAATGGAAGGTCATTTTTAAATTGCACAGAGAAAAAAAAACACATCAAGGACAACATCTTTTCTCTAGAGTCAGCTGCAGTGAGGACATAGCTTCTAAAATGTGCATATAACAGCCAAAAACAACATATTTAACCTTCTTGCTGAAGACAGAAAACACTGACTTACCCTTGGCCCAATGTCTCCTTGGTCACCCTGGAAGAAAAACAGGAAAATAACAATTGTCAGCAGTTATTAGCACTGTAACCGTGCAGCGGAGCAGCTATCCAAAAGAGCTCAGCTACTGCGGCGCAGCGGTGACAGACAGGCTTAAAATGGAATATTTGGTCATGGAAAGGAAGTGGTTCAAAGGTCATCTGCCTGACATTTATTCTATAAATCATTTAGTAGGCCATAAATCACCAGACAACACAAGATCAATTAGGTAAAAATAGGGAGTGCGCATGCTGAGGACAGCTGATTTTTGATCAGGATTTTAGAGTTCATGTTCTCATCACAGGGCTCCGAGCATGATTACATGAAGTGAGCCAATTTTCCAAACCTCAGCTTCATCTGTCAGACGCAATCGCTCATTAATCAGGCTGATTCCTGCTCTGACAGATGCAGTTTACTGCAGTTGTGTTTGTCCTTGTGATTCGCCTAAAACGCAGACTTGAACATATACAGAGCGTGGAGACAAACGACCACACGACAAGGCTCCTCTCCCCAGCACTTACGGCTCTCACAGTTGCTAAGATCTTTGGCTGGACAGAGGTTCACAGAGCAGGAAAACATCTGGCTATTGTCGAGCTTTGCGAAAGGCCTGTAAACCTGCTTATTACCTTGACGTGAGAATGTGCAGAGACACATGAGCTCCCGCATAACTAGATGTAATCTACGGCTCATCTGATGGACGCGCAATGAAAAGATGAACGTGGGAGGGCGACTGTGAAGTTGTGTGTGCAAATGTGCTCCCACCTTCTGCCTACAAATCACTGTTTGAAATACACTCGTACAGTGCATTGACTTGTCTAGCAGGGCTTTTGAAATCCATATTGAAGCATACCTTTTCCCCCTTGGGTCCGGCTGGTCCCTATAGGAGGGAGGAAAAAATCAGAGACACTTGGTCAAGATAAATCATTTTTCATAGAAGCAACATGCATCACAGGCATCTTCAACTGCACTTCAGAGGGGAGCTTTCAATCAAACAGTAGGACAAGGCAGCTATTCTGCTTAATGAATTCATAGCACTGAGACTGCTCAATCCAAAAAATGTTGAAGAGCTAACGAAAAACACGGGGTGTCAAACATCCCTGTGCGCTTCTATACTGATACACGGTCCCACTTTGTGTCAGACAGTTTGACAGATCATACCTCTTAAGTCACCACTTAGGCTAGAATCTTCACCTTTCTATTTGTAGTCTGTCCATTCTTCCACTCGCCCTGTTCCCTGTGTCTGCTGTTTCTCAGTCCCCTGGCTTCAAATCTGCCTTAAAGCCTTTGGAGCCTTTTGCTCTAATTTGTACCCTCTTTGTCTTCTCTGTCTGCCAGAGCTGGAGCTCTGATTGTGTTCAAGAGTCCAACGCCAAAGAGGACAAGCAGCGTGTTAACGTGGCTATCCACATGATGACAGACAGCAGCTTATCTCCTTTCAGCTCAGGGAGCTTGATGTTGTCTTTTACATTTAAAAATTCAGAGCTAAACCAGAAATTGTTCAAACAAGACAAATTTTACATTAAATTTTCTCATTCTAAAGATCCAAAACTTTAGAAAAGGCAGATTGGGAGGGAGCTGCTTCTCAATGAACTGATTTCCACATTTGGTTTTATTTCATTTGCTGTGTATTTTGCGTGCAGGAATGGTATTTTAAAAGAGGAAATTATTAAAAAAAGAAATCCCTCATTTTACAATTGATTCAAAGAGAAATAAACAAACAAACGGCAGCACATAAAAAGGCAGCGTGAGAGTTCATTATTGATTTTGGAAAAAGTCACACACAGATCAAAAACGCTCGGCATGTTTTCCCCCCTTTATTCTCTTGTTTTCATGTCTCCTTACATCCGTTGCATTTGTAGGCAATTCTGGTCATGAGTCACATCTTCTGAGGTTTTATGGCAGACCCTTGTTGATGGGCAGAAACCTACTAAAGGATACGCCCAGCCTCAGGACTCCTTTCGCAGGAAACAACAGTTTAATGGTATTTGGAGAGGAACAGCTCTCATTATGCTGTGAGGGGTTTACATTTCAGCTGATGATTTACTCCTCGTGTGGGTGAGCACAGACATGTGCTGAAGGAAGGGTGGAGGGCACAATAATGACTTTTTAAAGAGCCTCTGTTGACGGTTATGAACTAATCTCTTTCTTACTTTCCCAAATGGTGTGTAACCCATTCGCTCTGCTTCACCTGCTTCCATGCCGCACCTGGGCGTGCCTCGGACTGCAACAGCGTTTCAGGCGTGGGTTGATGGATGGGAGTACAAAGGGGATCTCAACACTTGGCTCAGCTGAGCTAAGACTCCCGTGTGGCTGTGAGCCCTGGGATGACTTAAGAGGTGGAACAACTTAAGATGGCTACCGGGTTTTTCACGCACTTGCAATGGCCCCTTAGGGCAAGTAAAAATGATTGATGAGGTATAGCAAACTCTCACCGGTCTTACAGACCAAATGCCATGCACACCTGGATTCATAATTAGAAAAATATTTAAATAAGAATGTGTTAATAAAGTCAGGACAACAGGTGTGTGACAGTTTACCTGGCTTCCCTTGGGACCTGGTGGACCCTGAAAGGAAAGGAAACAGAGTTAAAATCAGACTATTTTCATTCACTTTAGGCATACTTTACAAATTTGGCTAGGAACACTCACTGGTTTTCCATCTAAGCCAAGTGGACCCTGTTGGGAATCAAATAAAGAGAAATTATGACAAGTACAAAGTTTAGAGAGCCCTGTCAGCATTGAACTACTTTAGGGGCCTCAGTTATTAAAATGACTCAAACAGGAATAAGCAATCATTTATAAAACCAGGAAATAATGGTTGTCACCAAGCAAAGTGTAGACTGCTTGTCAATTATGTAAAGGCTATTGCAATTTGGGACACACATGCATCCACGCCTGCAGTGAACTCTGCATGAGCTTTATGATAGGAATTTTCAATAAATTGCCAGATGTGAGGTGTTCTGAATTAAAAACAGGATGCAATGTTCTGCAATTCATATATCAAATTAGACAAACATAACAATGGCTGCTTTTGTCTTAAGATGTTAAGAAAAAAGCATACTTTTGTAAGGAAGAGGGTTTTTTCATCTCAGAAGAAACTTGCTTTACTTTTCTGATCCATGGCTTTTTTTTTTAAAAAAAACAAACCCTCCCTTGTGCAGGAAACATATAGGTATCCTAAATTAATAAAGGAATGATGAATTTCAAGTACAAAATATAAGAACATTTTTATAACTGATGCCCAAGTAATAGCTGACATGACCATTTCTCTTTCGTTAGGAACATTTTAGGAATATACACTGGCCCTCTGCTTGTTGAGAGTAACATGAAAAGCATTGGCACCTCTCAGGACCACATGTGTCAGTATTGGTAAAGAATTTTTACTACTGATAAGGTTTTGATTACTAATCTTTAGAGATTTCACCTTTCTTCAGTGCAATTCCAGCAATTTCCCCTTGTTTCCCGTCTTTATGCTAGTTAAACTGAGCCGAGTGCTTTTGTCTGGAGCGTGTATTTAACCTGCAGACATGAGAATGTTATCAATCTTTTCATTAGGCTCTCAACAAGAAAGAAAATAGGCCTATTTTTAAAAAAAGGGTGTCTTTAATTACTGGTTTAATAAGGCATAATGAGCCAATAATTATACAGGCAGGTCACTCTACCGAGTCTGCTGTGAATAAAGCATTGCTTAAAAACACCGAAGGCACTATTTGTTTTCAGTCCACTCACAAGACAATCTTCCCTCTGCGAGATACTCTAAACCAGCTGTTCCTTATTAGTATTTCATAATGTTTTAGTCTTGTCTTCATATTGCTTATGAAAAAATGTGAATTGCATTAGCCTTGGAAAAAGCAATTAAGTAGATTAAGTGGTCAAACATTTTAAGAGAGGACAGTAAAAATAACAAACTTCAGAGTGAAGAAAGTAGGAAAAGGAAGAAAGTTTTTTTTAGACTTTCACATTTAAATGTGTAAGGCTACATATATCCTGCCCTGTGTGTGTGTGCGTGTGTTTGTGTGTGTGTGTGTGTGTGTGTGAGATGCTAAGATTATACAACAGGCAGTTCAGTAATGTCCCTATTCACCCTCACGCCAAGGCTGAAACAGCAGTTGGAGATGTTCACTTTGTTTACCTCAATAAAAAACAACCAACAAGCAGTCACTGAACATCCTCTGCACTCAGTTCAAAGGCACAAATCTTTAGATTACTTAAACATGAAGGAATAGTCGGCTCTTGGATCAAGCGTTCCCGAAACACTTATATGTGATGTATGCGGTAAAGACTAATGTTGACTTCCTGCCCCCTTCCTTCTTAACAGCTGTGCTCTATGTTAAGCTAACAGTTTTTACAGGGTCCCTTAAGTAGTGGGTTGCTCAACCGGTGGCTTTGCAGACTGGAAAGCATCATTAACAGTCATCATTTCTGGCCTTGCATGGCTTACACAAGTCTTGGCTTTTCTCATGATCTCCTGATTTAACAGCCCCATGGGTGCAATCTTACCACAGTGTCATCTTGGCCTGCTTTGATGGATGGACAGTAGGTACATAAGGATGAAAGAAAGAAGAAAAGGCAGAGAGGGAGTGATATGTGAAACTGCGCTCATTACTCGCTCATCCGATCATTTGCTGCTTTGCTTTCGCTTCATAATTTGCCAGCGTGGCTACAGACTGCTGTCAAACTTGAAAGCAGTCTATAAAAGAGATTTATAAAAAGCACAGTGCGTCTTTACAGAATGTCTTTTTGATTAAGGGACCCTTGTGAAGTCAGCAGCAGGTAGCCGAGACCGAGGTGGAACAAATGACTGGGACCAATTGGACGGCAATAATTTCACCATGACTGTCCAAAGTTCAGAGGAATATGAAGACTAAAGATGTAATGCTCCTTATATCATTCACTGATTGCAGTACAAGGCAGGTTGGAGTTTCATCACTCTATTAAAAGCAGCACCCTGACTTTCTCACGAGTGGGAGAATTTAATCGACCCTGCAAATATCCCACTGACTTTTCTGGGTCTACATCCCTTGATGCACAGTATGTTCTACTATACGTCTGTGTCTGTCCAAGTCGGGACATCTCTGCATCTGGGAGTATTTATTGGGGTCTGGCTCCTTCAAGACTCGTGAGGATGTGCAGACGAAGTGAACATCATGAGGTCAGCGGCTGCTGCTGACTCTGAAAGTGACTGCAGCAGAACTTCACTGATTTATGGCTGCTAACAAGCGACAAAGAGCCTCCTGAGTTGTGGGTACAAGTGCTGTCTGGGTCTTTTTCTACATGAAGACATGTATGAAAGGTTTATTTTCAGCAATAAAACGCTGCAGCTAATGTCTGACATCTGATCGCTTACATTAAGAATTAGTAGTATAGAATTTCTACTAACTTGAGGAATTACTAGAGCTGTCTGAAGCTGTCTATATTTCATGCAACAAGCAGTGGAGAGAGCTCTAGTATGACTGATAATAAAATACCTTCAAATATATAAGCTTTATCAAATCAGCAATAAAAGTAAGAGTCAACTTTTGCTAAAAACCAATGACAAAATGAGTTTAAATACATATGAAACAAACAGAATCAAAGGGATTTGAGTATTGTATCTACTGTTTTTTAATATAAAGCTTCACTGAGGCCGAGCTAAAAAAAACACCAAAGGTGGGATGGGTGTCAGAGCAGTGGGGTGGGGGTGGGGGGGGGCTGCTAAATTTTTTGCATCTCAAACCACAAATGGATCAGGCTGCAGAATAAAGGGAGGGAGGGAAGGTAGAAGAACACAAAAGGAAAAAAAGGAGATTAATGTTAAGAAAAAGTGAGAAAAAGAGCTCGAGATTACCACCAAAACCTCAAGTAAATGTGGGAGAAAATGAAACAAAAGACCACACTCACATAAAAAGGCATTGTGTGTATTTCGAGTCTGAAGCACCATATTATCCTGCAGCATCCCTGAGCAGATTTAAAAAAAAAACTACTTTGACTCACATTCCCACCAATTAGAAGGCTGTTAAACACATCTCTGGGAAATAACTTGGTCTGCAGGAGGGCACATGTCTGTGTTTACTTATGTGTGAATGTGCGCGTTGATTCATACATGTGTCTTTATGCATGCGCTCGTCTCTAAATCCCAGTGAAAGAGGCCGAGGGCTGTCTTTGCTATCTTTACTGTACTCCCTGTGGTGCAGACTGGTAATTATCCAGTAGGGTGTGATTGTTGAGGATGCAGCATGAAACGCTGGTGTCTGCACATCACAGCAGACATCTCAGCTAGAAACAGACACTGCATATGCTGCATGCTGTAGGCTCGACAAACTTTTATGGCAATTAAAATGAAGGCTGAGATTTCCACTTTCTTTCCTCATCTTGTGTTTTAGGACATCATTAATTTGTCCTCTCAAACTAGTCTTTAAAAACTTTTTGTTACTTTATTGTCACCACAGGGACAAAACGCAGTGTTAGTTGTACATGTGCACAATTTGTGATACATGACTCTTAGAAAAAGACAGTGGCTACAAGAAGAACCAAAGCGCACAATAAAGCATTCCAGAGTGCTGTTTGTTTGGGACAGAAAATTGCCAACATGTTGCTGGGTGCCTGGCTGGCTTTGATCTGCGTTCTGTGGCCTTGAAGGCTGAACAATAAAGTACTGAAGGGCCTGTCTTGCTGATTGAGGTCCGCTGCCTGTCTCAGAGTGGCACTCGTGCATAAACACACTCGTGGCTGGGCACGCTGGTGACTGTGCATATGAATAGGAGCCAGTTGGTGCACGTGGATGTGTGTTTACCCCTTTGCACTGCCCTGTCAGCCTGCCTGACTGTGATTGTTTGACAGCGGGAAGGCTCTTTTCTGAAACTTGCCTCGGCTGTGATTTATGAAGGGAAGAAGTGGCAAGGGTTACATGAGGAGAGAAAACACACACACACACACACACACACACACACACACTTACTTCACATCATAGTGTTATGCTTGAAATACACGCACACCACATTACATTAACACTGTTTATCATACAACTGATGATTCACTGGAAGAGGGCTGCTGCATGAATTAGGCTGATGAATTCAACATGTGTATGCCACCTAAATGAAGTGCAGCTCATGTGCACTCACACTGCTCACATGCATGCACGCAGTTTCTTTGACAACACTTCAGTGATGGAAGAACATTGCTCCGATGTTTTAACAAAGTAATAAATGCAATATTTAAAAACTGCAAGTGAATCTTGGATTCAAGAGGAGCAATGTGTCCCAGCTGTGGAATAGGGGATCTGATCTTCACCCCTGCAGGACTTTTGGATGGCTCATGGGAGTTAACTACTGAATCCAGTCGACATATGTTTGGAGAAGGGACTTGGAGAAGGATTACGACCAGGTCCCCCAGGGTAACTTGTCTGGGGGTAGTGTAGGAGTATAGGACCCAGGTCAGTTGTTATGGGCCATCGTGTCTTTGTATAACCAGAGAGCTTTGTCCATCCTTGGTGCAAAGTCAAGCATGCTTATCCTGTGGTTTGACTCTACTAGGTCTGCCCCTTGTTTCCAGTCCTGTTTGGGATATTCATGGACATGATCTCAAGGCATAGCCAGACTAAGGAGGGCGTTTGTTTTAGGGAACCTCTTTTTGCTTTTGCTTTTTGCAGATGATGTGCTTCTGTTGGCTTCATCTATGGGTTGGGTGCGAGAGGCTGCTCCAAGGGAGGGAGTCCAAGTATCCCAAAATCTTCACAAGTGATGGGATGGTGGAGTGTGAGGTGGACTGTATATTGGGCTGCTGTGGTGTCATCTATGGTCATGACATCTGGGTAATGACTGAAACAGTAAGGTTGTAAATACAAGAGGCTGAAATGAGTTTCCTCTGTAGAATGACTGGGCTCAGCTTTAGCGATAGGGTGAGGAGTCACACATCCGGAGGGAACAGAACCACTTCTCCTGTGTCAAAAGGAGCCAGCTGAGGTGGTTCAAGATTCTGGTTAGGATGCCTCCTGGGCACCTACCTTTGGAGCGTTTCCAGGCATGCACAACTGGGAGGAGATCCCAGGATGGACCCAGAAACCGCTGGAGAGATTATATCTCTAATCTGGCTTGAGAACACCTCAGGATCTCCTACAGAGGAACTGGAAAGTGTTGCTGGTGAGAAGGACATCCACTTGGCCTGGCTCCACCACAGCCCAACTTGGGATAAATGGAAGCTAATGGATTGATGGAAAATTTGCAATATCAAACTGTATTTTACTTCAAACCAACAATGCTTAAGTATCAAAAGTAGCAGTGCACAGCATGCAAAGGCAAAGGTAATGTATACTGTGACTGATCAATTCTGTGTACAAAAACTTGTACGTGTAAAAAAAAAAATTACCTTTAAATTGCAGTGCAGTAGAATAAATTGATGCAGGATTTTTTTTTTTAAATCAGTAAATTAGGTGCAAGTACCTTTATTAGTACTTGCTTACAGGCACTTAGTTACTTTGGACTACCACAGCTTGTTATGATCATTTTACCAAACTGTGTTCAAATTTGTACACTTACAGTTTCCTGGCTCTTGAGGGTTAAAAGCTTGAAATGGCATTGTATGTAATTCAGAGAGACATAATAGGGGTGGGAAAGGACAAGAAAAAAAAACAGTGGGAAGCAATCTAGCTGTTTGTTTTAGCAATGGAAACGGAAGGAAAAAAAGTCTTGTTGGCACAGGTCTCTGGCACAACACAGTTAGCAGCGCAGCGCTCTCCGGTAACTGACTTGACTCATTTGTGTTGATTGCCCTCTTCATACGAGCATCTGAGAGATAATACTTGTTTCAAATGCTGACATCCACACACATACCTCCGACTTCTTCCACAGTCCTGGCCTTTGTTACTGAGACATGCATAAACTATAGGTGGTTTGGACAGAGGCCACACACATATGGCCTCCACACATGTGGACACAGACACACAAACACTGATATCCAACAGGAAGAAAGCTCTAATGTTTGAAACTCCATCATCTCTGCTGCTGCTAAATGATATGCTCATGCACACAGCATCCGTAATCTTCATAATCTCACACACACACACACACACACACACGTATGTACTTTTAGCACTATACAGACTGATTTCATTATACTAAACAGACTGGGAGGATTAACCAGACTGTGCTTTGCTTTAACGCTGCACAAATAATGACATCCCAGGACAATGTTAAAAAAACAAAACAATAAAATGTGCCACAACTCTGGGATTTCAACAAAGATGAAGGGAAACACTGGCAAAAACAAGCAAGCAAACAAAACCCTCCAAAAAACACAAATGTGCACACGCTTATCTGTGCACTGCGTCCACCTGTGTGTAATTAGCAGCAGGCATTTCCCGTCAGCAGGGCTGTGCAGTGCCAGGCAGCCTGTATGGGAATCTGCCTAAGAGAGAGTCCAAAACACCCAAATTCCCAACATCCAAAACTATAGAATCAACATGACAAAGATGCTGTGGGAGTTAACATGATGTGGCTATTTTGGGTCACCATGGATCCAGCCAGTGGGGTCACATGGTAGTAGAAGTGTTTCACAAAGCATATACAGTAACGCAGTTACAGTCATATGAAAAATAACATGACTGTAACTGTGAAAAGTACACCTCCATGATTCAGCAGCTTATAGAACCAACTTCAGCAGCAATAACCTGAAGTAATCGTTTTCTGCATGACTTCATCAGTCTCTCGCATCATTGTGGAGGAATTATGGCCCACTCGTCTTTATGTCTCGCTTTTGTTATACAGAAGAGGTCACAGTTGACTCTATGACTGCAAGGTGCCCGGGTCCTGGGACTGCAAAACAAGCCCAAATCATCAGCCCTTCACTGCTGTGCTTCACAGTTGGCATGAAGTGTTTGTGCTGATATGCTGTGTTTGGTTTTCTTAGAGTATGGCACTGTGCATTACAGCCAAACATCTCCACTTTGGTCTCATATGTCCAAGGACATTGTTCCAGAATTCTTGTGGTTTGTTCAGAAGCAACTTTGCAAATCTAAGCCGTGCTGCCATGTTCTTTTTAGAGAGAAGAGGCTTTCTCCTGGCAACCCTTCCAAACATGCCATACTTGTTCAGTGTTTTTCTAATTGTACTGTCATGAATGTTAACATTTAACATGCTAACTGAGGCCTGTAGAATCTGAGATGAAGCTCTTGGGTTTTTTGCAGTTTCTCTGAGCATTGCACGGTCTGACCTTGGGGTGAATTTGCTGGGATGTCTATCCAGGGAAGACTGTGGCATTGTTACCCTGTACCTGAATGCTCCAAACCAGCAAACTGCGAAAACTTTCATAGAAGTCACACCATCAAATAATCAAGTGCATTTAATTAACAGCACCTGGCTGCTACACACCCTCTTAAATCCCATGGAAGGAGGAAGGGTAAGCTGCATGAAGTCCTGTGAAAACTTATATATATATATATATATATATATATATATATATATATATATATATATATATATATATATATATATAACTGTATACTTGCTAATGCTCTAGCATATCCAGCTGCTCATACAACACAAGTTCTTGAATTGTATAGGTGTGTTTATATTGGATGATGACAATTCAGTAATAGTTAAGCCACAAATCAACAGCACTGTTTAATCTCATAAATTGTGGGGGAAAGAAAAAGAAAATAGAGAGTCCAACTGTCCACTAGAGGCCGCTATATCTCTGGCTAACATTAGGCACGGCTCCATGTTTTTGTGGAATGGAAATTGGTAACCTGCTTTCTATTCAGTAGCTATGCATGTACATTGTTGTATTATTCCAAGCATATCAGAGCCCAACAAGAAGCCGAAAGCCACTGATTGGTACCTTGTGGATGACTGTTTCACATTTTCATTGGTATGGTTTTACACTCCTGTGGTTTAAAGTTTACTGATGATATCTCAACATTATTGCTCATTTATGTCCACTGCTCTTTATGTTTACTCATTTTTATATGTTGACTAAACAGAAACTACTCTCTGCCTGGGATCAGTAATGTTTCATGTCATATTATCACTCTGAGTTGCTTCTCAGGCAGGATATATCATTGCTGGTTATTGGTTATTACTGGTTAAGAAGAGAAAGTCGAGGAAACAATAGATTAGTTAAATCTGGTAATGTAAAAGAAAAAAGCAGAGAAGATAAAGGGATAAAAAAAAAAGAAGTAAGAATAAATATGGGGGAAAAGGTTTGAACAGACCCAGAGATAAGCAATTGAAAGAAGAACAGAGATATGAGTGGGTGAATTGAAAAGAGTGACAGGATAAATAAAAATCTAATTTACCGGGTATCCATCCCGTCCAGCCTTGCCCTGGTGAGGTTAGACATTGAAGCATGAAGCATTAAGACAAGGCTGAACAGACACTAATAGCTGCACACAACAAACTCACAAGGTCAACATGTAGCCTGGTATCCTACATAATAAAAGGAGACAAGTAGTTAATGATTTAAAGGACTGTGGATGACTGTTTATTTATTCATGCAAAAGCTTCAATTTTTGAATGAAATCATTTACTGTAAATGGAATCTAAATTTGTATCTGGAAATGAATGAACTAGTAAGGACTTAGTCATAGGTTTACACTACAACTGTTGACTCATTTTCTGGCGTCTGTCTGGTATTCATTTCTGTTCCATCGTCTCTCAAAAATGAGCCATAGGCTTACATTAAACTAACAAATAAAAAAAACAAACTGATCAGGTGTTTTCATTATGTATATTCTAAAATCCACTACACATTACTTGGATAGATGGCACTGACAGATTGTTACTTTGCAGAGTAGTGAGTGACTCTGCATTGTCACACCTTCCCATCAACTTTATGGGCTGTAAGCTGTAAGTTTTTGGGGGTCTTTAAGAAAAAGACATCGTTTCATGCACACTTAGCATGGACCAGATGCAGAGACAGCCCCCACCCCACCCCACCCACCCACACACACACAATCAAACCAGTCCCTGTTGGCCAGACATGCTGTTCTCTTCCGATGTGTCCGGAAGAACGTCACGGTGAGTTTCAGAGCATTTCCACTTCTGCATATCTGATCAGTGCCATGTGGAACAATATTAAAAAAATGAGGACTAAAATCTGAAACTGGTCACTCCTCACATGCAGGTCACAACATTTCAAATTCAAATAAATAATAAAAAAAAAACCAAATCTGAAAGCAGCTGCAGCAGTTTCCACTCTGTACAGCTCTGTGTGTAAGTACGTTTTATCTGTTGACTGTCTGAGAGTGTCAGCAGGAGTTACAGTCCCGCAGAGGAGAATAACTCACTGCAAATAAGTCACACCTCCCTAACTATCACCATGAAAGACTCACACACACACACACACACACAGTCATGGACACCCACATGCACAGGTGGGTCCAATTTTTGGTATTCTTCGTGGATGCATGTGTGCGTGAGTCTGTGACGGTCTGTGTGTTTCTGGGAGAAAAGATTTCTGGCTCATCCTGCAGTTTATCGGGCCATGCAAAAAGCACAGCGACAGATGATGAGCAGTGGATGTGTGTGCACGCTGTGACCGATGTTAAAACCTCTGTTTAACAACCTATTAGTTCATTTTAATACTACCTGCAGGAGACGGAATTGTACTTACAGGAGGCCCTGCAACAGAAAAGAGAAATCGGGCATTAGAAAATAAACACATCTCTACTGACACATGAAGCACAGCATGCAAGAGTTACAACAGTTCTGGTTTATACAGCAATCAACCTCTGAACAGTGGTCTGCAACAAAAAACCCCCAAAAAACTGCACATGCAATGTGGTTCGTTAGATGATGGCTGCAATTAACCACCTAAATATGGTACAGAACAAACATATTAGAGCTGCCGCCAGTGCAGTTTGTGGTGAACCCGTTATGATAAACAGACTGCTGGATAATGGGTCATGTTTTACATTAGGAAATGAAGTCATGTCAGGACTTTGTTTCTTAAGAACATAAGGGCGTATTAGATGGTGGAAAAACAGCGATGTGAAAAGGTCGGGGTGTGCCGGCAAACTGTTTGCCCCTTTAAAGTTAAAAAAAAAGAAAGAAAAAAGAATGAGATGCCTCTGAGATTTCTCTAGGGCAGTCTTTCTGATGTGACTGAAATGCTCTGATGTTGAGCCTCGGCAGTAAGACTACATTCTGCTTTTCATACTTTGTCTAACAGAAAACAAAAGTAATGATCAAAGAACTCCTCTAGTTGTTAGTGGTCATGGTCTTTTTTTTTTTTTTTTTAAATAATCTCCTTAAAATCCACGGCTAAGACCAGGAGCACTAATAAACCACTTAAGTCCCTACAAAGGGAATGTATCATTAGAGAGATTTTTATTAGTTATTGGGTAATATGCATCTCAGCCGATAAAACCGATAATGATGCTGATTAATGCAATGTTAACACATTTATAAAATGTGACATGACTTCAGTCTGACTTCAACAGCTTCAGTATAACACAGCTCATCAGCATGAGTACAACATCAAACACATACATAAGCTCAAACTGAAACCCTGTGTCGGAAAGTGATTTTATTGGAATTTAAACAGACAAAAAGTCTAACAGTTTAACATGAACTGAATCTAATGTGGCCTTCAAGCAGGCTCTTTGATTCAACAGGAACTATGCATACATAAAGAGAGATGAAAATGCATGTTTCAGGGGTGAGCAGGGGGACAAGAACAAGAGGGAGGTGTTGGGGGTTCATGAGGCATGAAGACCAACTCAGTAAAGTCTAGTTGTGTCTAGACGTGTCAACAGGGACCTCCTGGGCCAGACAGGCAAACAAACACACAGGAAGACCAGGTTTAACTACTGAACATGGGACAGGTGTGTATGTGCATGTGAACTACTGTGAAACAAACAGAGGCAACCATAAGAGAAAAGGAAAAAAAAGATAAAGACAAAAGAAAATAAGGGAGTTAGTGTAAGAGAGTAGACGCCAGTGAGGGCTGATTTTAAGATGCTTAGTTACTCTGTCTGCCCTCTTTCCTGTTATTTATCTTTCCCTTCTTCTCTCTCATTTGTTTTTGTTTTATTTCCCTGAGAGAATGAAGAAAAACCTCTTCTAGCCTTCTAAAATGTTGTCCTGGAGCCATCAGCATCAGGATGGCGAAACAGCCTCTCCATTTCATATACGTACGCGCTCTGACCCAGGCTGCGATGTGAGGATGAAAAACTCAGAAATACAAGAAAAAGCGCAAACAGAACCACATCACTCCTTCAGACACAGACCATCTGTGGTGGACAGAGAGCAGCTAGTGGGCGTCCAGTCTTGGCTGAAGCCTTAGCAGCGCACATCCTCGAAATCAGGGGTGGCCAGTTAATTTTCCCGAGGGGCCCACATGGGAAAGTGGGACTGTTGTGGAGGGTCGCATCAATAAGCTTATAAAGAGATAAAATTAATACTGAGCAGAATTGAGTTTATCTTACTGATGCGGTCACCAAATCAGTAAATTGACCCTAACAAATCCAATTTTACTTCTTGTTTTTTTCAGTAGTTTTAGAAAATTACAGAGACTTCATGAACGGTAAGATTAAGACTTAGATTTTCACTTCCAAAGGGAACCAAATTGCACAAACCACACACAGGACGTTTGTGTCAGCAAGAGACTAACACATTGGTGGTGTTCACCTCCTCCTGTGATTTCTGACCACAACAGAAATATAGAAATATGTATGTCCATGACCCGGGACAGAAAAAGGTGCAATACTGAGCCTGGAGCTGTGGGACGTTTGCTTCACCTGTCAGCTACACAATGAACATTTGATCAGGTAAACTCAAGGAAGCACACAAGCAGAAGCCGATGATCTTCCGCTTAGTCACCACGTTCACAAGAACAGATCCCATCTATAAACATTCACCTCAGTGATTCACAACCACAATGGAAATTTTACAATGCTGACACACATCCTGCAGGTTTTGATAAAATTGCCTAATACTGTCACGTCACAATTTTAATAGGAACCATCTCAAATCAGGATGACTGAAACTTGTAAAACATCCACTCCATCTGTCATGATGACATTTGTGAAACCAGAGTTATGTCTTTGCACTGTTCTGGTTCCTCTTGGAGTGTTTTTGTGGTTTGGATCGATTGAAAAAGCAGCACCATAATGGTGGGTAGTGATGTTGGCGAGGCAGACTCATTAAGCTCGTACTATAGCAGCTGCTACCGCTCAGCGAGAACGACTGACATCTGGGCAAAGTTAGTGGAACCACATGGCCAGAGTTAGCACTATGTCGGCGCAAATGGAAAGGGACAGGGAGAGGGGCCAACTGCAGCCCATCATCCAGTGGCCTGACTCATGGATCATTGCCATTACTGGGCCCTCGCCTCTAACTTACAAAGTCACACAGGAAGAAAAGGGACAGTGTGAGAGCGATGAAGAAAAAGACTGTCTTCCAGGAAAACCGGTTAAAAGGAAAAATAAACAATTAAATCATTTGATGGGCATTACTTACCAGGATCCCCTCTTCTTCCCATCCTTCCACGTTTTCCTGGAGGCCCTGTGGAAACACACAGACAGAGCAGTGACTTGCCAAAATCAGCACTGCAGGGATGAGTAGAAAATGACTGAGCCTCACTTGCTGTATCACTTCTGCTGCTCAAGTGCTGCTTGGCATCAAATGCGCATGAGCTAAAATGTCAGTGCACAAGTTACACATGTAGTTTCAGTTTCGGAAGCTAGACACAAAAATAGAACGACAGGAAAAGATTTCTTTAGAAATAAAAGCACTCTGTGACTTTCATTTTGGCTGAACAAAGACTTTAATGTGTACACAGTTGACGGTCCCCTCACGTCGGGCGAATATCTCATTCATCTCTGTTTGGACTTCATGCAGCGACTTTCCTGCTGTGATGCAGCCCGTACCACGACCTTTATCGTAAAAGCTTTTTTTTGTTGTTGCTGGAGAAATCATGTTAAGCCGGGGAAAACTGGGAGGAAAACTATAGAAGGACCAGAAGATGATGTGAGACGTCACGCTGCTATAAGACCATGAGTCATTTTCTACACTTCCATTGATTTGCGTCAGTGCCTGCCTGGTGATTCTACAGAGGTACTGTTTTACAACTTGTCCACTTGACTGCACCCCAAAGAAAAATAGGTTTGTGATCAGGCTCAGAAATATCACTCAAGCTTCCCATATGGCTCAGAAGCTGTGGCTGGCCGCAAAAGGTTTTCCAAGTTTTCTCCATATGTCAGAGTTGGCTTCGTGGTGCATAGTAGAACAGCCTGTAGTCTCTAATTAGTCTCTAATTTACACTGCAAACCTGAGCACAGTGTGCCACAGCATTATTTGTAATATTACACCAAGGACAATATTATAAGCTGAGGCTATTTTGTGGGATTACTTATATAGCACTTTTCTACTCTAGCTGAGCCACTCAAAGTGCTTTCTACTACAAGCTTCATTCACCCACGCACATGTGCATTCAGAGAGCACTTTTTAAAAGTGTAACACTTACACACTCACACTCTGCTGGATGCATCAGGGGCAACTTGGGGTTCAGGATTTAGGACACTTGAAAATGCAGACTGAAGGAGTCTTATTGTAGCTTCACATTGTCATTTCTGCTGCTTGACAGAACTTGTTCCAGTCAAGCTCGCTGTGAAAAATAAATTCAGATTGTTCTAAAAATGAATTTCAAAAGGCAAATCTGCCGTCATTTTACTGCACAAGCTTCACACACTGCGAGAAAGCAGGGCAGCTAAAGTGACAGCAAACCTTCAGCCTGCTTTCCCATGGGTTGAAAGCCTTCTGTAGGCAACACCTCACTTCTTCTGTCTTTTGTTCCAAGCGCCCATCCTCCCCTGGTCTCATAATGAAATCAGAACCACGCTGGCTCCACATAAATGGCTCTGTGCATGTTTTCTATTGTCATTATCGACATTACTGTAGTGGCCTAATCACTTCCTGACTCTGCCAGCCCTTTCAAGGAGACCTCAATCGTGCTTTCCGACCTCCTACTCATGTCTGCCTCTTCTACTTTCATCCTCCTTAATGCAGCAGCAATGAGCTATTAATGACACTGGAGCTCAAGGATTTAAGAAATAGGACAAATGAAGTAATAACTTTAACTAAAGAATGGAGATTTGCCCTTTTCTTATTGCTCGAATAAACCATACTTTTATGCTGTCTACTGTTCCTTGTTCTCAAAGTGATCCCATTTGACATTTTAAGCTCCTACGGGAATTTGCTGGCAAAGAAAAAAGTAACAATTTAAAAAAATAATAAAGGAAACTGAATGGGATACAGCTGTGCACCCACTGTACCGACTCTCATTTAAAATTCATGTCTGAACAATTTTACACTTTTAACACCTCTACACCTTCAAAACTCAGGCACAGATGCCAGCCATAGTATAACAATCTCCATATTTCTCAGTAGGCTTGACTTCCCCTCCCTCAGCCTCCGCTGTCATAAACTGTAGTTGGGAGATGCGCTAGTAAGCCCAAGGCCTCTGAAAAGAGACGGAGAGCAGGAGCATTTCCCCAGGAATAGATAGAGGGAGATGCTAGATGACAAGCTGGAATAGCTGGAAGCAGGGAGAGAGGAATGTGTATGGGGATGGGGAGGAAAGCCCACAAGGTAGAGAGATTAAATGGGAAGGACAGAGAAGGAGAGTCTTACAGGTATAATAAGAATGAAGGATTTAGGGATGGCAGTAAGACAAATGAGTCAGCAGGGATAGCTTTCCAAATTCTTGTACATACATGGTCTTTGGGTGCATAAAGTTCCTCCTTCAGCAAAAATATACTTAATAAGATATGGGTCACCACGGGCCATGCCTGCTGTACCTTTGTTTGAGACTTGAAAGGCAGCTGTCTGCATGTCGACAGGTTAGTGGCCAAACACTGGAGGAGCAGGCGTCAGAGTGACTGAAATGTGGGAGTGTGATTAGTCCTGAGTGGCATAGCTGAGTGGGAATGGTGGAGGGTGATGACAAGCTGATGTAGGACTAGATTGACTGGAGAAATTAATGGGAAAAGCAGCAGGGCTGGAGAGCAGTGTGCAGGCATGTGTGAAAGCAGGCCAGACTCCTGTTCCAGAAGAGAGAGGTGTACACATATCAGCTGAGATACAGACTAGACATGACTTGAGTTTCAGCTCTGACTTTCTGTTTCACTTTGGCATTTCAGGGTCAGCTGAGGCGAAAGGCTATGAAATGTCCTGTTAGCCTGCAAAGCTGCTCTTCCATCCAATAGTTGTCCAGACAAGGCATATCATGGATTTTTGCGAGATACAGAGAAAGAGAAAGGAAACTGATTTTGAAGATATCATCCAGTCAAAGTGTGCTTTGGTGCCTAAACATAATCAAAAAGCAGATTAAAAACAAAAAGTCTAAAAGAAAAGAAAAACAAAATAACAGACACACACTCCTGGGTGATATTCCTCTGAGCTATGCCTCCATAACTCCTCCAACTTCCATATGTGGACTCTTGTTATTTCAAAGCGGAAACATGCTCATTATGTCATTTAAGCAATGCTGCACCAACTCCATGAAGTGATAACAGCCTATTTAGCCTACTGGTGGGTGTAGGTGGCCTACTTGTGATCTCTATGGGAGTGATGACAACTTATAATGGTCATTTAATGGAATGATTACATACAAAGAAGGTGTCCATTATACTCCTCAGAGGTCCAGTGTTGCTAACTAACGAAAAGATGACTGTACAACTCCAAGGCATCGCAACACTACATTTCCCTGAGTGACTGGTTGATTTGCACTTTGCAAAACAGATGGGAGGATACTAAATAAACAGACATGTGGGATTGAGGGAGAAAAAATCATGTAAACTGATCAAAGTGTTGAAAAAGTCTCCCCAACGCTAGACATCTCGGAAAGAAGGTGACATCATGTGTACAGATCTTTTGAAGAGACACACAAATAACACTGGACACGCATGAGCTCACTCATCTGAGCACATGCTAAGAATTCCCTGGGAAGAGCACGATAACACGGAAACATAAAACGAACTCCATTTGAACTGCAGAGAAATGCGTGTATATGCTCGCCTGGAGCACTTCATCTTAAGCTCTACACAGAGAGCATTCAAAGGTTTGACTGGGAGCCCACAAGCAGGCCAATACCCCCCTCAGAGCTTCTATGTGTGTGAGGGATTGTCAAAAACCAGAGAACAAACAAACACACGGTTCTCTGTTTAGATACAGCATCCTTCTCAGGTCTTCACATGGTATCTTTTATAAAGCCACTAGAAGATTGACCAGCACTGAACATCACAGTCCTGTGTGCAAGCTCTCACTTGCACGACACACACACACACACACACACACACACACACACACACACACACACACACACACACACACAAAGAAAGAAAGAAATAAAGACATTCGCAGACCCAAAGAGTCTGAGGCGAATCCAACCTTCCTGCTGATAAGTGAAATTGACCTGAGCAGAGCTGTAAGCCATTTTTCCATCAATGTTTTTACAGATTGTAAGAAGCATTTAAACCCACTGTGGTCTCAAATCAGCAAAACACACACAAATACATCATTCCGTCCTCCATCTACTCTGTTTCTCACAGCTGCAGTTCGGCTCGATTTAGCTACTCTGACATTTCTCATAAAGAGCAACCTTCAAGGGAACAAAGCGCACAATTCTGGAGAGCTGATCCCACCTTATCTTCTTTGAGGCCCCATCCATCCATCCATCCATCCCCAAATACTCTTGCAAAAAGGGCAAACTTAATTTAATGCAAAGCAAGAGAAGTGGGCTAGGCACACAGAGAGGAAAGGTATAACCAGCGAAGGTCAGTTTCTTGCTTTCATGATCCCAGGAGTATTTTTTTCCACCTTTAATTACAATTGCAAAAACTCTGAAGCGGTATCTCTGCGCACATTTGCAGAAATGCTGACAGGAATATTGCAACACTTGACTCAAGATTATACTTGCAACATTTGTTTAAAATAACTAAGCAAATTGTTTCCCCTTTTCTTAAAGAAATAATTTATTTTCTCTTAAGGAGAGGTTAAGTGCCGTCACCGAAAACCTCTACTGATATAAGACACTAAGATTGCGAGGATTCCCCTGTTTCGCACAGATGGGGACAGCTGTTAAGCTTCTTCGCCTGATACAAAACTACTCCTCTCTGCTGTCTCCTGATCCATCCACATTCGCCTTGTGTTTGTTTCAGTAAGATGGGGGACACATGCTGTGGATGTAAACAGCTACAGAAAGAGAAAAAGACAACGGATGTGAATCACGTAACGATGATTCATTCACCAGCTGCC
>JAMQGT020012284.1:0-68412 GCA_024447675.2 Pterophyllum scalare | reverse complement strand
ACTGTACAAGGCACTGTATCTTTCTCTTCCATATTCTTGTCAATGGACTTTTTTAGCGTGCTTAGAGCTGCCTGGATGGAGGACCTTTCCTGGAGCCATTGTGATCTTTCATTTTTGAGGTCTTCCTGGGCCTTCATTGCTGCTGCTTTCATCATTGATGTTGTTTTGCTGTGCTCAGCCAGGAGACGTAACATGTCCTCCTCCCTCTGATGTTTTTCCTCCTCAAGTTTTCTTTTGTGCCTGGGTCAGCTCATCTTTTAATGTCTTATTTTCATCAAACTGTTGTGCTAACAGCTTCTCAGTCTTAATTTTTTGTTCTTTTTCACTGTTGACAGCTGCTTCCAGTTGTTCAATTGTCAGTGAAGCACCTGTGTAGATCCTGTTTTTTTCAATAACTTCTCTAAAAGAGATGCCTTTATGTTTTCTCATCTTCTTTTTCTGAGCTTCAAGCATTGCTTTCAACTGCTCTGTTTTTTGGAGCAAGACAGCCTTTTCTGCTTCTAGCTGTGCTGTCTGTCCTCCGTTCTTGCCCAAGATTTTTCCTCCTAGCAACGGAGGATGTGGACAGCTGTGGTTCTGTAGGTGAGACAGGCTGGGTTCTGGGTCCTGCGGCAGTCTGGGGTCTGGGACCTGCCCCAGCTCAGGGTCTGGGACCTGCGGCACCCTGGGGTCTGGGACCTGTGACCCCAGGCTGTGAGCTCTTACTCACAGACTGCTGGATGTGCATTAGGGATAACCCAATTTATTGTTTGATTTTCTGGGTATATTTGGTGCAGGGGTCATGTCTGTCTTCTGGCTCTTGTTTTCCAGCTTATTATATAACCAAGAAACAGAGAAAAAGGGTCCGCACACCAGCAAAGCTCCTGAATAATGTTTATTCTGAACAAACCTTAACAGTGAGTGACATTTCAGGCCACAAATTGCCCTTCTTCAGACTTAACCAAACAATGCATTGTTAAACATTATTCAGGAGCTTTGCCGGTGTGCAGACCCTTTTTCTCTGTTTCTTAGTCTGACACTGAAACAATGAAAGAATTCATTTCACCTACTTCCAGTGTGACTGCGTCACCTGTGTCCTTTGTCACTTTGCTGGACTCAGCTGGTTTCTGAACCTCCTTTTGGCCTTCCATCATCAGGTCTTCCTTTACTAAATGATTGTTGTGCAGGGTAACAGGTCTATTTTCTCTGTTACTGACTTTGTTGAAGTTTGTTCCACTTGTCTCCATAAAGAAAGATTTGTGTTCTCACTTCTGTTTAGCTTCACTGTCGTTGCCTACTGACTAACTTGCTGAGTGCTGAATGCAGATACACAGATTCTGCGGTCTATTTATAAGGTTGACTCAATCCTTTGATCTGACAGAAATGATCTGATGTCACATGGAATCATAAGCAAACAGATGATTAATTTTAATTAACAGACACATACTTGTGTTTTTTGTGTTTTTTATAGAGCTTGTTCTAATCGCCATGCCCAAAAGCTTTCTGCAGATTGACACACCGACTAGACAAACTGAAGCAGAATAAAACATTTTTTGATGATGTTTATGCTGCCTGCCTGTTTTCTGTACTTGCATCTTGCTGCACTCTACCTGGGCGTCTTTAAATCGTACCACACAATGTTTTAGACATTCTTCATCTTTTTGTTCCGACACACAGACATTATTATTAGTTTTTATGATGGCTTCCATAATCTCAGGCTCTCTGTGTGACTCTATGTGTGGTTTGTTAGTCTATACTAGAATATCTGTGCCGAGTATGACCTGGAAGTCCTATGGGATACGCCCCCACAGGTGGTTGAGAATGAGCTAAGATCCTGTGGGACTTCCAGATACAGATGGACGAATTGGTGATGGCTAACCAATTGGACATAGTAGTGGTGGACAGGAAGAGGAAGAAAGCCATAGTGATAGATGTTGCAGTACCAATACAAGTGATGGCAACATCAATAAGAAGGAACACAAGCAATTTCTTTTCTGCCAAACTGACAAAGACTATAGCTGTTATGGTCGTTTTGTGTTTGTGAGATGTTTTAGTGTCCTTTAGCTTTGAAACTTTGTATTATGGTCCTGTGTTGTTAACATTTAGCTTTCTGTGAGTTTTGCTGTTTCTGAGTCCTGCATTTGGGTCCACAACTTGCCTGCAACACAATATTGACAATAAAAAAGACACATGCTGTATATTTTAGCTTATTTTAAGCTAGTTTTATGAGTGCATAATATAATTTCAGTTCTTAGATTTATTTCAGTTACCATAAATGATTTTTCACACACTTTAGTTTTATTTAGCTATAATAACCTAGGTAAGGATAAGAAAAGTCCAATTTAACAGCTGAAGTAAGTAGAGGTCATCACTGTAGGTTAAAACACATTTGTGTGAATGAAGAGAAAACAGCAGCATGTCAGTAAAACTATAATTTATTTTGACTTTCACCTTTTCAGCTGTGTCTTATTTTGATGTTCTCCAGCAGCACTATGCCGTCTGCTCCTGTTAGCCAATCAAATCTCAAGAGAGGGCTGCGATTGCCTCTGAAGCTTTTTATTGATCACTGAGATGAGCAGTCACTGTGCTGTATATGAACAATTTAGAACAGGATCCAAGCTTGGCTCATGCTACCTGCTCCCTGATCCTATATGTGATTCATATATAATAACCAGTTACCTGTCCCTTATTTATACCACAATTTTTTCCAGCATCTTTGCACTCTGCACCATTACACATATAAATATGTCATACATGTTGTTTTTGTGTGCATCACATTGCCATTGTCTGTATTATCTGTTTGTCTGTTCTGCTGAGTACACCGAGAGTAAAGAAGATACTGGACCCCAGTTCCTTGTATGTGCAGTCATACTTGGCCACTAAGACTGATTCTGATTCTGGTTGTTGACTCTGTGATGACACCTCAGCAAAGGAGGCCTGGCTTCCCCTGAAAAGAATCATGGCTACACTCACAGCAAACAATGCAGCATCTGCAACTAAGAATCTGGTTTGTGGTTCAGTGCTTTATTAATACCGCAGCAATGCCACAAGTTACTGCATAAAATCTAGTAATGACTTATCAATTATGGTTTTCCAGTTATCATGATGACGAGTGGATAGAATTAAAAAAAAAATTAAACATACCTTTTTCTTCCTGCACACTTGGGCTACAATGAACTGATTTCAGCTTGTGTGCCAGGAGGAGGAAAACGATGGCGGGGTCAAAAACTTTTGAGGCGTGGAAGAGAAGAAGAATGGGTGTGGACATTACTTTTATTTTTATTGCATGAAAGATGCAGACTGTTTCCAGGACAGACACAACTATATAAAACTGCTAACACAACACTGGCTCTTTAAAAGCATCTGCACACACAGCATGCTAACACAAAGATAGTGAAGAACAAGAGGTCAGAGTGATGGAATGATTTTAAAGCTGAGTGCATGCCGACCCCAGACCAGCAGCCAGAGCCTGATCTTCAACAGGTAACAAAGGAAGTAATGAGCAGTCAGGCTTGCAGCATTATAACCTCCATTTCTGCCTGTTATTCATATGAAAAAAATGTTTAATGTCACCAAGTGTATCTTACAGTGTTAGGGGTCAATCATTGCTGTGCTACAGCGCCACAGCAATGATTGAGCCAGAGGGATGACATCAAAATTGCTATATATACTTTGTTTTGGATTTTTGAAGCTAGAGGGTTGTTAGATTCAGCTCCTTTAGATGAACAATAAATTAATGTCATAGCACAATAGCCATGATAATTTAGAAGATGAAATGGGGTTATTAGGCTGTGACACACACTATCTGATGAGAGTTCAGTTCTATGTGGAGGTAAGAGTCCATTCTTCACTGGAGTGAATTTTTCCATTATTTTTATTTTTACCTTAAATACAGTAAAAGATAATCCCCAAACAGCAGGCAGTCATCCGGAGAACAGTGGAGATGGTTACCACTGTTGTTGCTTTGACAGATTCTGCAAAAAAAAGTGAGAAAATCCTGAACATAAATTTCTACATAAACATAAAGTTCCATGTACTTTTTTTTTTTTTTAGATTTTCAAAGGTGAAGCTTTAAAAAGCACTATGAAGATTAAGATGAAACTAAGGTTGTCTTTAGTAATGTGATGTATCTGCATTAAAACACTGTGGACAGGATTAGGTTATATTTGATGTGGCTCATGGGAATTTGACACCCTGGCCCAGTGTTTTGTTTTTTTTTTTTAGCCACAGTGGCTTTATTGGCAGTGTAGAGGGACAGGAAACGGGGGAAAGATTTAGGAGAAGACACGCAGGCAGATCGGCGGCAGGCCAGGAGTCGAGCCTGTGCCACCCGCACCGTAATGCGGCATATACATGTGGTCGCCCGCGCCACCACTGAGCTACCCGGGCGCCCCAGTGTTTTCTGACAATCCTGGTATGATAGCATTCCCTTGTTTTCCTGCTTCAGCACAGACTACATGATTGAGCTTGGGAGGATCTCTAATGGTTAGGTGGGGGTGTAGGGATGGAGGAGTGATGAGAGGGTGTAGTGAAGGAGATGTACACTATATTGCCAAAAGTATTTACTCACCCATCCAAATCATTGAATTCAGGTGTTCCAATCACTTCCATGACCACAGGTGTATAAACTGAGCACCTAGGCATGCAGACTGCTTCTATAAACATTAGTGAAAGAATGGGTCGCTCACAGGAGCTCAGTGAATTCCAGTGTGGTACCGTGATAGGATGCCCCCTGTGCAACAAGTCCAGTCATGAAGTTTCCTCAGTACTAAATATTCCACAGTCAACCTTTAGTGGTATTATTACAAAGTGGAAATGATTAGGAACAACAGCAACCAAGTCACTGTCATGGTCCCTGGCGGTCCTGGGGTTGCTCTGCTGGGGTTTGTTTTTCTCTCTCTCTCTCTCTCTCTCTCTCTCTCTCTCAGAGTGGTAGGCCACGTAAAATCACAGAGCCGAGTCAGTGGATGCGCATAGTGTGCAGAGTCTGGGTTTGATGGTTACTAGGACAGCAGTACTTGTCTAACTGCATTTTGCCAAGTGTAAATTTCGGTGGAGGGGGGATTATGGTGTGGGGTTGGGCTCGGCTCCTTAGTTCCAGTGAAAGGAATTCTTAATGCTTCAACATTCAGTTATCTGGTGCACAACATGTGTGTAATTTCTGTATATTCTTGCTGCTTTGCTGAAAAAGGACACTGAGGCATAAGGAGCCTTTCCTTGGTCACAAGGCCTAGGGCCAGAAGTTTCCTGATTGCGTATGTTCAGTTCCAAAAGCTAAGGATAATATATAGATAAGGTTTTCTGTGTGTTGGGGCTGGTGCCAGCCAGTCCTATAGGGGAAGTCATGTGCATCAGGAAACAGATGTCAGGAACATGAGCAACAGAAAACAGGATGTTCTATGGTATATTGGCTGAAACTTTCTGATTCTCTGGGAGTCAGGGCGATTGGACTTCCTATCCCGTTCATCATTGATGAATGTAAAGACATTGTTCCTTTTGTAATAAACTATATTATTTATAAAGGCTCTGTCTATGAGAATTTCTCCAGCACACTCACAGCAGGACAGAAGCAACATTATTTCTCGCTACGTTAGCATACCAAGACATTTTGGACAATGTCATGCTCCCAACTTTGTGGGAACAGTTTGGAGATGGCTCCTTCATGTTCCAACATGGCTGCACACCAGTGCACAAAGCAGGTCCATAAAGACATGGAGTGAGTTTACTGTGGAAGAACTTGACTGGCCTGCACAGAGTCCTGACCTCAACCTGATAGAACACCTTTGGGATGAATTAGAGTGGAGACTGTGAGCCAGGACTTCTCGACCAACATCAGTGTCTAACCTCACAAATGTACTTCTGGAAGAATGGTCAAAAATTCCCATAAACACTCCTAAACCTTGTGGAAAGCCTTCCCAGAAGAGTTCAAGCTGTTATATCTGCAAAGGGTGGGGCGACATCATATCAAACCCCATGGATTAAGAATGGGGTGTTACATTCATGTGCATGTGAAGGCAGATGAGCGAATACTTTTGGCTGTGTGTGTGTGTGTGTGTATGCGTAATTTTATTTTCTGCTTTTAATGTGTACATCACTTTGAGCTGTATTGTTATCGTATGAAAAGTGGTATATAGATAAAATTTGGATTGACAGATTCCTAACTTCATGCTTATCTTTCGGTTCAGGTCTGAAAGTTTATGTAATTATGACCATTCATGTTCTGAGGTCTCTCTTGGTCTCAAGGAGGATGAATTATGAGGTGATTTAATAAGTAAGTTGGAAAGGATGTGGTTAGTGATGACTTTGACTGCATAAAAAAAGCTGTTTAGCTGGTAAAAAAAAAGAAACTGCCAAACAATGTGACTGTGTGCCATTTACCATGTGTGTTTGTCTCTGTGGTGCCTGTTTCTGCCACGGTCCTGGGCCGGTGGCCCAGTGTTTTGTGTTCTTTTTTGTATTTCTGTTTATTTCTGGTCCCTGGCGTTTCCCCGTGTCATGTCTGCGTGTTCCTGGTCTGGTCTCTTCCTCGTTTATTTTGACAGTCTCGTGTTCCCCATGCTTTGTGTTTAGTTTTGCTTCCCCTGGTCTCGTCAGTGTTTTTAGTGTCACCTGTGTTCCCATCTGTTTCCACCTACCTCATTAGCCCCCCTGTGTATTTAAGTCCTGTGATTTTTCTGCCTGTTGTTGCGTCGCTGTTTTCGTCATTGTTCCCGTCATTTGTGCCCCTGCTGTGTCATGCTCATGTGTTTCCTTGGTTTTGGGATTTCCTGTTCAGTTCTCTTTCTGTTTGGATGCATTTTCTCCCCCTTTGTTCTGTATTGCTCGTGCCAAATAAAGGCTACATTACCTGATCACCTTGGCTTCCGTATCCTGCGTTGGGGTCCACTTCCTGCCTGCCACACAGCCGTACATGACTCTAAACATTGATGGAAAAGTATTTACATTCTGCATCATCTGGGTGGAAGAAGTTGCTGTTGACAAGAAAAAAGATCACTCCTGTTATTATTACTAACAGCCTGACTCCAGACAGTGATTTGGAGTATCCTGATATACAGAATAGCAGATATTTGATTTGGCAGGACACACCTGCTTTCAGGCTTTGGCTTATCTTTTCTTGCTGACCAAACAATCATATGCCAAATAAGAGGAAGCCTTCATGAAACTATGTTTGGTTGAACAGCTCTTTCTATGTACAAATGTCACACTTACCACATGTGGTTGTCTCTGTGGTGTCCCTTTCTTGAGAAACGGATGGTAAAGTGCTTAAACGCTGCATCTCATGGGTGCTGGGAGCTGCTGCTGAGAAAAAAAATCACTTCCATTCCATTACTGAAAGGATTTTTCCATACTGTGGCATCTGCACTCCCGCACGAACAATGGCCATGTGACACGGAAGACTTTCTCAGGCACTTTAGTGATATGCTTATTTTTACCATGCCACATATATAACAAAAGCTGAAAACATAGAGGATTTAGTATCATTTTACACTTTTTATTACAACCACTGTTCTCACATTCTCACATTCATGCTGGGAAGATTGTTTCTTTATTTTGAAACTAGACATTAGCATCTCATGACATGTTTTTTATGCTTTCCTTAGAGGGGACACCGGTTTCACTAGTTTGAGTCTGAACAGCCAAATCTGTGCTTTCCAAAGAAATGGTATTTCTACCACAGTAAAATCTCTTTAAAATAACAGTAGTTTTACTGGAGTACAATTTCAGCATTCTAAAACACATCTGACATCTCCCAGTTGTAGTACTACAATCTCTAATACTGCAGCTGCAACTGCTATGTATAGTTTGATGACAGGAATATTAAAACTACTGCCACTACAACTGCTCTACTCTTCTTCTTTTCCTTCTTTCGGCAGGTCCTTTTTGTCATAGTCTACGTGGATTGTTGTGTTTATGGAGTCTTTTCCTCCTTGAAATCCAGGTTGTGGGACAGCTACTGTAAAAATTACTGCTAATAAAAGTAACCTAAACACATAGTAATTCATACTACTCAATAAAATTACGCTTTTTAATCTGAGTTTGGCATCAAGTCAGTTAAACTCCTGGGATAATTATCTGGTCAGTAAGTAGCAGAGGGGGGTATTTCATATCAGTTTTAGCTGCTTTGGTGTTAATGAAATTAACCACAGGTGCACTAAGAGGGGCAACAATGAGATTCCAAACAGGAATGGTTTTACAGGTGGAGGCCACTGACATTTTTTCCATCTTCATCTTTTCTGTATGTTTTTTTCACTAGTTTTGCATTTGGCTCAGGTAGCATGAGGCTATACTTGGATCCTACAGAGGTTGCACAGGTAGTCCAACTCCCCCAGGATGGCACATCAGTGCATGCCATTGTCAAAAGGTATGCTATGTTTCCCAGCACAGTCTCAAGAGCATGCAGGAGATTCCAGGAGACAGGCAGTTACTCTAAGAGAGCTGGACAGGGCCGTAGGAGGTCCTTAACCCATCAGCAGGACCAGTATCTGCTCCTTGGTGCAAGGAGAAACAGGATGAGCACTGCCAGAGGTACAAAAGGACCTCCAGCAGTCACTGGTGTGAATGTCTCTGACCAAACAATCAGAAACAGACCTCATGAAGGTGGCTTGAGGGCCCTACATCCTCTAGTGTTCCCTGTATTCACTCCCCAGCACTATGGAGCCACACCAGCATTTGCCATCGAATACCAGAATTGGCAGTCCACGACTGGAGCCTGTGCTTTTCACAGATGAGAGCAGGTCCACCCTGAGCACATGTAACAGACATGAAAAGGTCTGGAGAATACCTGGAGAATGTTATGTTGAACTAGTTCTTGTGGACTAATTCTCATATAGCTTTTCTACTCTAGCTGAGCACTCAAAGTGCTTTATACAACACATTTTATACAACACATTTGCATTTACCCATTCACACATAAGCACTTTCTTCTACAGTTAGGTGCTTACTATCTAACATTCACACACATTCATAATCCGATGATTGCATCGGAGAGCAACTTGGGGTTCAGTATCTTGCCCAAGGATACTTTGGCATGCAGTCTGGAGCAGCCAGGAATCAAACCACCAACCTTCTGATTAGTAGATGACCTGTTCTACCTCCTGAACCACAGTCAACCCCAGTTATGCTGCCTGTAACATTGTTCAGTGTGTCCGGTTGCAATGAAATTTTAGCAAAATGGATTTTCAGGGTGTCTATAAATTCAGCACTCTGTAGGTTGATAATTTTCATTTTCATCAAATGATGGGGCATCCTTTCAGTCTTAACACATTACCCAGTCCATATCAGTGTAGATATCCAGCATGATTTTTTCCCCTATCGAGATCTGATGTCTTTTCAAAGTGTTCCTTTAATTTTTTGAGCAGTATATTTTACTTTAATCAGTAGGACTTAGTAGTGTTAAGAGTTTGATTCTCACATTCATGTTAATAGAGAGGCCACTGACAGAGGAGGCAATGATGGAGTCATGGGAAATCTCAAAGTGAATAATCAAACCATCATTAATCACACATATCAACAAATTATAGCTAATGCTATTTTCTTTTTGAGTCATACAGATGGACAGAGACTTACCCTTTACTGTTGCTGCTGCTGATTGTATGGTGGCTGTCTTTGGCTTAGCTGAAACAATGCAAGAAACATTTTAAAATAAGTTTTTAAATGAAGTGCAGCTCCAACGCCTATTCATGGACCCTACTCCTGCCAATGCAACTACACATACCTGGTAACCCAGGCTTTCTGATAGATTTGTTGTCTCCACATTCAAGCTGAAAGTATTATAGACTTCACAAAGTTCTAACTTTATTGTTCTAGATGTAGTGCTCTATGCACAGACTGTGCCTAGTTAAATCATTTTCAATGTGTTTTAATCTCCACTAAAATTAATTTTTCTGCATTTTGGACATTTTACTGTAAAATAATTTACTATTCTTTTCTATATTCTATATTCTTTTCTATTTACTATACTATTCTATATAATATTTAACTTGCATCAGTGTGTCTATAGTACTGGGTGCAGCTCTTCTCTATCTATCTATCTATCTATCTATCTATCTATCTATCTATCTATCTATCTATCTATCTATCTATCTATACTATCTATCTATCTATCTATCTATCTATCTATCTATCTATCTATCTATCTATCTATAATATATTATCTCAATAAATAAGGCTTACATATACACTCGAGATTGGGCTTGGGCCACCTTGGAGTACCTCCAGTTGCCTCACATTTGATGAAATTTTAGTTTCCTGATTTCCTGGCGTAACCATCTATACACTGGTAGTGAAATTGGTTGCCAATTTGGAAACAGGTCTGTGTTGGAGGCTTAGTTAAACTCCACTGAGGAATTTCTGGACATGGGCAGCTGTTATCTGTAAGAAAAAAAATGAACATGTTACAATATTATAAAATGTAAATAAACTAGTCCTATTATTTTTTGTGAATGATGTTGTTTTAGCAGTTTTATGGTACATGACCTGAAGGTAGAATTAATGCTAACCTGATTGTGCTAATACAAATTTAACACTATCAACTTAACATTAATTCTAACTTCAAACTCAATCTTACTGACATTCATGACGACCCAGATTGAATTTACATTTACAGAATCATGGCTCTCTTTAATCACCAATCATCTTCACAGATGTCCAGAATTGCTCAAATGTGTGATATTAATCATACACACAGGTGATTTGTAATTACGGCATTACTGATAAGAATATTTTAAGGGTGTATTGTGAAAAATAGCTGATCTAAAGTCTAACTAACCAAATAAATGTCATGGTCCGGGGTTTGTGGACCCTGTGTGTTTTTGTTTTGACGTTAATTTGTCTGTTCTGGGGGTTTTCTTTTGTTGTAGGGTTTTAGTTTGCTTCTAGTTCCTTGTGTTTTCTTGTGTCAAGTCTGCGTCTCTGTTCCCCTGAGTCCCTTCCTGTTTTATTTTGATTGTTCCCTGTGCTTTGTGTTTAGTTTTACTTCCTTGTGTCATTAGGTTCATTGGGTTCACCTGTCGTCCCCTGGTGTTTTCACTTGCCCTAATCCCCTTGTGTGTTTTTAAGCCCTTAGTGTTCCTCTGTTCCTTGTTTGGGTCCTCGTCTTTTTCATCTATGTTGATGACCGCTGTGTGTTTTGTTTTCGAGCTTTCACGTTTTCTAGTTTTTCCAAGTTTTTGAGTTTTTTTGTGTAGCTGGCCCCGCCAGCCTATCTTTGTGTTAAAGTTTATTTTTTCAATAAAACTAAGTATCCATTCAGCTCTCACCCTGCATCCTGCTCTGAGGTCCTCCCTGCCTTGCTAGCATCAGCCGTGACAGTAAAACATAAACAGAAAACAATAAAATCACATTTTCCTATTTTTCTTCTTTACTGTGATTCTAGTATACATCAGTGACGTTCAGTCAGGGGAAGCAGGTGAGGCACCTGTCATCATGACAAGTAAAGTACTAATGATGATAAGAGAAAATATATTTGGCCACTTGACTGTTCTATAAAACAGTTTTATAAAACTTTTCTGAATTATTGGTGAGGCAGGGCAGTGCTGTGCCACACCTCTGGTGGCGCTCTATCACGTACAATAAATAAAGCAGGTGGTTGGCGCATGCCCATTGCTGTCTCTCTTTGGACACGTGCTGATGTTCCACAGTCTGTCTAATATATTGAATGAATGTGTGTGACACTTTTATTCCTTGTGATCGGTCACAAGTGGTCATTGTGGAGAATGATAGGTACATCGACTTCATCTTCAAAGAAAGTTAAGATAACACTTTTTTTTAAATTTATTTAAAAAGAGACCCCCCCCCCAAAAAAAGAAGTTTGGCCTCACATTAAATATTTTGTTTTTTTTGCCATCATTGTTGAACAGTATGGAGTTGAGTTAAAGCATAATTAATCATTAGTATAATTAAAATTGAATTATAAATTTTGGGTTCATATACGTCAACATCCGACTCCAGACGAGTCAGTGCCCCACCCATCACAAACCTCACTGCACATCACTGGTGTACATGTGTCTCCTGAATCTAAAGGAAGATCAGAACATAATCTCATGTGTACTTTGATCAAATTTCTTTGCACTTACTGATGCTGGAGAATCTTGCAGCTCCAGACACATAAACCATTATAACACAGACAGAGAAAGACAGTGAAACCAGATCCATCTGACAGCTTGGTGTTCACTTTAAACACATTCACTGGCGATTGCTGTTAGTGCACGTCTGTTACTTACACTTTGACTCATGCCACACATCTGATAAGATACAACCCACCCACTGTGATAGGGGTGACCAAGTGTCCACCTTCATTTTGGAATGCAAAAATTTTTATCGCTTATCCTGCCTATCCAACACATTGAGACAATGTCCGTCATTTTAGCTGGCTCTAAAATGTATTTATTAATTATACTTTTAAATGTATTTTTCCTTTTTCATGGTTTATTAGACAGAACTAATGTTGAAATAACAGCTTTAACAGTTGTTTTGATAGAAAAACTTCCTTTTATGCTTAATGAATTCACCTGGAAGGGAACTTGGAAAGTTCCGGTAAAATACTGTATTTTTGTAAAATACCAAACATGTAAAAAACAAACAAAAAAACAAATAAAATAAAAAACGTATTCACGCAGCACTCTGAAAATGGATTTGTTTGTTTGTTGCTGGAATACATGCTTGTGTGGGCATGTACTCCAACATGTACTGGGTTAAGCCCAGTAAGTGCACAGATAAGCACGCTTGGAATAATAAAATGTGCGCACCGGACAAGTTTGTTCTTCCTACCATGCGTATGTTAGTGAATCGGAATCATTCTAAAATCCTCAGGCTCGTGGCCCTTCCCTACAAGTTTCACATGGCCACAGCCCCATTAATCTGCACAAGTTTACCTGGGGACGGATTATGGATGGATGGAGAAATCCGCGACGATTTGTGTGTCTGCAATGTTCAGAGCATATATGTTGGATGCTTTGTTTAACAGCAGCATTTATGCATATGATGAGGCAACTATTCCAATTTTTTAAAAAAATTTTTAGCATCCCCTCTGTTGCTAATACTAACTAATGTTACCAGTGAATAAACATATCACATGTCATGGTGCTTAGTGATTTTTGTACATACAGTACAACGTGTCAGAGTGGATGACAGGTTTGGATATACTGTATATACATGAACCAGTTATCCATCCATCCATCCTCTTCCGGTTATCCTGTTCAGGGTGGCAGGGGGACTGGAGCCTATCCCAGCTGTCATAGGGTGAAAGGCATATTTTATTTATTCTATAATTTATTGGCAAATCTTTGCACTCTGCTTCTTTGCACTCATAAATGTACCATGCATATTATTATTGTCTGTACTGTCTGTCTATTCTGTTTAAATTGAGAGCAATGGGAAACGCTGGAGCCCATTTCCTTGCATGTGTACACATACAGTGCCTTGCAAAAGTATTCGGCCCCCTTGAACTTTTCAACCTTTTGCCACATTTCAGGCTTCAAACATAAAGATATAAAATTTGAATTTTTTGTGAAGAATCAACAACAAGTGGGACACAATTGTGAAGTGGAATGAAATTTATTGGATGTGTCAAACTTTTTAACAAATAAAAAACTGAAAAGTGGGGCGTGCAATATTATTTGGCCCCCTTGCGTTAATACTTTGTAGCGCCACCTTTTGCTGCAATTACAGCTGCAAGTCTCTTGGGGTATGTCTCTATCAGTTTTGCACATCGAGAGACTGAAATTCTTGCCCATTCTTCCTTGCAAAACAGCTCGAGCTCAGTGAGGTTGGATGGAGAGCGTTTGTGAACAGCAGTCTTCAGCTCTTTCCACAGATTCTCGATTGGATTCAGGTCTGGACTTTGACTTGGCCATTCCAACACCTGGATACGTTTATTCGTGAACCATTCCATTGTAGATCTGGCTTTATGTTTTGGATCATTGTCTTGTTGGAAGATAAATCTCCGTCCCAGTCTCAGGTCTCTTGCAGACTCCAACAGGTTTTCTTCCAGAATGGTCCTGTATTTGGCCCCATCCATCTTCCCAGCAATTTTGACCATCTTCCCTGTCCCTGTTGACGAAAAGCAGGCCCAAACCATGATGCTGCCACCACCATGTTTGACAGTGGGGATGGTGTGTTCAGGGTGATGAGCTGTGTTGCTTTTACGCCAAACATATCGTTTTGCATTGTGGCCAAACAGTTGGATTTTGGTTTCATCTGACCAGAGCACCTTCTTCCACATGTTTGGTGTGTCTCCCAGGTGGCTTGTGGCAAACTTTAAATGAGACTTTTTATGGATATCTTTGAGAAATGGCTTTCTTCTTGCCACTCTTCCATGAAGGCCAGATTTGTGCAGTGTCCGACTGATTGTTGTCCTATGGACAGACTCTCCCACCTCAGCTGTAGATCTCTGCAGTTCATCCAGAGTGATCATGGGCCTCTTGGCTGCATCTCTGATCAGTCTTCTCCTTGTTTGAGATGAAAGTTTAGAGGGACGGCCGGGTCTTGGTAGATTTGCAGTGGTCTGATTCTCCTTCCATTTCAATATGATTGCTTGCACAGTGCTCCTTGAGATGTTTAAAGCTTGGGAAATCTTTTTGTATCCAAATCCGGCTTTAAAATTCTCCACAACAGTATCTCGGACCTGCCTGGTGTGGTCCTTGGTCTTCATGATGCTCTCTGCACTTGGAACAGAACCCTGAGACTATCACAGAGCAGGTGCATTTATACGGAGACTTGATTACACACAGGTGGATTCTATTTATCATCATCAGTCATTTGGGACAACATTGGATCATTCAGAGATCCTCACTGAACTTCTGGAGTCAGTTTGCTGCACTGAAAGTAAAGGGGCCGAATAATATTGCACGCCCCACTTTTCAGTTTTTTATTTGTTAAAAAAGTTTGACACATCCAATAAATTTCATTCCACTTCACGATTGTGTCCCACTTGCTGTTGATTCTTCACAAAAAATTCAAATTTTATATCTTTATGTTTGAAGCCTGAAATGTGGCAAAAGGTCGAAAAGTTCAAGGGGGCCGAATACTTTCGCAAGGCACTGTACTTGGCCATCAAAGTTGATTCTGATTCTGAGCAATAACGAACATAGCTGCCTCACTGGGGAAGCACTGCGCTAATTCAGACATGCTCAGGTCCATTTGAGAGATGCAAAATTGTTACCTACAGTACTTTTTTAGGTCAGAGATAAAGGTAGAGATATTTATAACACTTTCAGAAGTTTAAAATAGAAGGTACTGAAGTCCTACTTGGACCACTTTGAGGCACATGTAATATTAAAGTCTAATGCCATATTTGTATGATGATAAGGTGCAGCGAGTTAGTGAGTTTTTGAGCAGAAAGTTGAGACAGCTTGTGAAGGACAGCAAACTGTGCTAAGAGCGAAGAGACGCTTAAAGGATTGTGTGGTGTTTGCAATTCAGTCACCTGAAGTTTGCTAAGTGCTGGTTCTGATTTAACACTAGATACTGCTCGGTTTAAGAAAGCACAGCTTGAGACAACAGATGTCAGCAGTAGCTTGCAGGCAGCATTCAAAGAAAGAAGTAAGTGCTATAACAAAATAAATTTCTGAGGAAGTACAGAGACCGCACTAAAATCTGCAGATACTGTGGAAACAAAGCCCATTGGATCAAAGATAGCTGCACAGCAAAATAAAAACAAATGGAAATCTGTTGCAAATCTCACATGTGCATGGAATAGCACATTTTGATAAAGTCTTCTATTCCATGCAAAAGAAAGGAGTCTATGCAGTTAGTGAAAATTAACCCAATGACAACACCAGTTAGGGCTGGTGACCCTGAACCCTCCCTTAGTAATGTTACAAGAGACCTAGGCTGCTGGGGGACTTCCAATGATGCGCTGAGTGATACTTCTTCATTCACCTCTTTTTCATTCTGTGTGTTTATACACCACTCTGCACATAATTGTTAGTCCTTAATCATCTCTTTTGTCCTGCCTCCCTCTCCTCACCCCCAACCGGTCATGGCAGATGACTGTCCCACCCTGAGTCTGGTTCTGATAGAGGCTTTATCCTATCAAAAAGGAGTTTTCCCTTTCCATTGTCAAGGTGCTTGCAACCCGGTATCATGGCAAAGTGTGTAATAGAGCTGCCTATCAACTCCAGGAAATCATGTGGATGTCATGTTGTGCCAGCCCCTCACTGATAGTGAAGTCGACTATGCACAGATTGAAAAAGAGCTTTATGCTATCTTGTTTGGATGCAAGCGTGACTAACAGTATGCCTATGTCATCTCTCATTGTTTAAAGTGACCACAAACCTCTTGAGACCATCATACGCAAGCTGCTTGCAGCAGCACCCTCGAGACTATAAAGGATGGTACTTCACCTGCAACCCTGGCAAAGCCGTTTTGTTCCTCTGGTCCTTTTGTTTTCTTTTTCCCCCCTCTCTCCTGTCATATCATCATTATCAGGTGGAGTGGCTGAGCCGGTGTTACGCTCCCATCCCGCTTTAGGAAGGATTGTTACTATGCGTGTACTTTACGGTAGAACTATGTTAAATGAGCAGCCTAACAACATAATGAGCAACCATAATATATGGACTGGAACATTTTAGTCAAGCTGTTGATTATGTGTAATAAACATCTCCTGACTGGTGTATTAGCAACTACATTTGGCGACATCAGCTTTTTCCTTAGAACCTGGACCATACCACTCAACAAGCTAAGCCATTTTCTTAATATAACCTCAACTTCCTGAGACCATTTTATTTTCTATTCTATATTCCTGCTGCTCTATCCTTACAGTCTGTATTTTTATCTTAAAAGACAGTATTTTTTAGAGACAGTATTTTTACATGGTTTCTGTTGTCACTTAACCATTAGTGGAGTCAAGTGATTGACAATATTTGCTCAAGTTAAATATTTTCCAATATTTATTTAAGTGAAAATTTAATATATTATAGAGTTATTACATAGAAACTTAAATGTTTAATTAATTTTTTACAGCTCAGACAATAAAAATATCAACATATTAGAATATTTCAGTAAATTACTATTCATATAATATAAATACAGTTTATCCCTCTGTCTAGTTCAGTATAAGCAATCAAATTCATGGGGAAAACTGCTGACTTGACAGTTGTCCAGATGATGCTCATGAACACCCTCGAAACGGAGATTAAGCAGAGTATACAGAGAACCAGGAGAGTCACAGCCAATGAAAGAAAGCATTTCATAAATACAATGAAAATTCATTTGCTAATTACTTTACAGTTCTGTTTGATTGCAAATTAATAAAGAAATCCATCATTTAATATTTTATGGGACAATAGAAGAATTATAAAAAATATATAATAATCCAAAAATAAATACATCATTAAACACTCAATAAAAACCTCTTTTAGAAAACATTTATAAATTCAGAATTTAAACAACTCTTTTTGAAACTTCCATTTCAAAAGGGCAACTCCATGGGTGAACTGAATTTGGAATGCAGATTGTTTACTGACATTTAAAATGGTGAATTCCTTATTCTAGCTCATTTCCATTTCCTCACTGCATTTCCTGTCCCTGTTCATTGCTGAATTTACAAAGTCATTTAGTTCTCCTTTTAGTATCTTTTATACCATCTGTGGAAAATCCCCCAGTCCCCACCTCACTGTCGATAATGTGGTGGATGCATTGCTCCAATGAACAGCGGTGAACAAAGTAGCATCTACATGTATATACACACTGGCTATTTCATTAGTTACCTTGCTAGTACCAGGTTGTACCACATCATGCACCAATTCAACAAGATGCAGGTAACTTTCCTCACAGATTTTGGTTCATAGGGACATCACAGCATCACAAAGCTGCAGATTTGTCAGCTGCACATTCACGATAATCTCCTGTTCCGCCACATCCCAAAGGTGCTCAACTGGATTGAGATGTAACGGTCATTTGAGTAGAAGAAACTAGTTTGAGATGATGTGAGCTTTGTTACATGGAGAGTTATCCTGCCAAAGGCAGCCATCAGTAGATGGGAACACTGTGGTCATAAATGTGGACATGGTTTGCAACAATACTCAGGTAGGCTGCGGCATTTAACTAATGCTCATTTGGTATTAAGGGGCCCAAAGTGTGCCAAGAAAACATTCCCCACATCACCGTCACCAGCCTGTTTTCATACTGGTATCATCCAAGTCTGGGGAACCTGGGCAAATTTTTATTTATTTTTTGGCAAATCTCTGTAAGCTCCAGAGAAAGTTGTGTGGGAAAATCCCACCAGATCAGCAGTTTCTGAAATACTCACATAGATCAGGGTTTTTTGATGAATTTTGTATAAGAGTTAAGCTCTGTGACACAGAGCAATACAGTGTATCAGAACTTGACTAGAGACAACACCTTTGGTCCGACTGACTCATTATCAGTTTTGGTACTTTCACAAGATCTAAATAATAAATAAAAGGAAAAGAAAAGAAAAGAAAAAACACTATCTGCTATAGCATCAGAGCAGAAGTTGACCAGAGGGATGCCAACATTAAAATTCCTTATATACATTTCTTCTTTGTGGTTATGTGAAGCTATAGAGCTGTTAAGAGAAAAGTTCCAAGTTCAGTTTCCAATCAGCTAATGCCATATCGAGATGATTCGAGATGATGTCGACAGAAGGTGAAATGGGTTATCAGGCCATGACACACACTGTCGCACACCTTAGTCCTAGTCGGAGGTGAGAGCCCATTCAAGTGGGATGATGCCCTTGGTAACACACTCTTTAACAGTAGGAAGATCAAAATGTCTCCAAGTCCACTCCAGATGGGTCAGGATTCGTGCATTTCTCTTTTTCTAGTTCGTCTTCTGTGGGCACTAGGACTCTCCTGTTTGACTTCCTGAGACAGAAAAAGGAGAGGCAGGAATAAAAGTGATTATAAGCAGCTAACTACAAACTGATGAGTCGAAAGTTTACCCAAGCAATCTGTGATCCAAACATTTTTTATTTTATTTTATTTTTTTACCTTCGATAGAGTAAGAAGATAATCCCTAAAGAACAGATGGTCACCATTATGAGGGTGGAGATGGTCGCCACTGTGGTTGTTTTTAGAGGCTCTGCAAGCAAGAGAGAAAATCCTTAATGTAAACTTCTCCGTTTCTCCACAGGAAATGAGAAGTATAACATGGCTGCATTTTATCACACAACTCCAAGTGACCTTTGTGAATGTTTCAAGTGCTTTAGAACAGTCTCAAGGTATGACATTGAGACTCCAACATCAAAGAGTATAATGAAACTCAGAGGGACTCTACACACCATGTCTGCACTGCATCCTTTAGCGTGTCTAAAAGGTCTTGCTTGAAAAAAGATTTTAATCTCAAGGGACTTCCTGGTTAAATGAAGGTTATTTTTTTAAAAATTTGAAAAATCCTGCCAAAAGATTTGCATATTGAGAAATTACACCACTGACTTAAAAAAAAAAAAAAAAAACTTAAAAATTAAGTTAAGGAAACATTTCTAATAAACTTACCAGTTTGGGAAATCGCAGGTGAGATGCTGTTGTTAGCAACTCTTGGTGACAGTGTGGAGCCCTGTATCGTCTCTGTCTTTCCTGCTGTCTGGTTCATAGTGTCTGCTTTTCCAGAGTAGAAAGAAAAAGAAACAAAGAATTAAGATGCTTATGTTGGTATATACAGCAGACAGTGTGATTTGAATGTAAAGGAGAAAGCGAAATGATCAGCGTCATGCACGGTTGGTTTCAGTAGTCTTCAGTTACAGCTGCATTTTACAACTTCTGGATCTACATGCTGCTTTGATATCTGAAAATTTCCCAGCATTTAAAAGGTGTTTCACAGGTTAAGCTTCAAGAACCACTGCAGAGATTAAAGTTAAAGTGAAATTTATCTTCACTATGTGAAACCCAATCTTGCCAGTTAGTTTCCAACAAAGATTTGAATCACACCATTTAGATGAAATAGGAGTACTCAGACTTTAGAAGTTCTCTGGGAAGCTTCCAGTATTTACAATGGAATAATCCCCCAGTTTTCAAAATGTTTTTTTTCGCCATTTCCCCCAGTAAATTACCACAGGTGGAGCAATGGGTGGGAGTTTATCCATGGGTTATGTAAGTCTTCACAATTTCTCGATCGGCCCACCTGAGTTAGCTCCGATGCAACAGTTTCTTGAGAGCAAAGTGTTTGTGTTTCTTTACTAAACTCATTTTATCATATGTTTTTAACAGTAGTGTTGTTACAGAAAAAACGTTATGCCACTGATGTCCCATGTAAGTTTTTAGCAAAGGCCCCAAAGTCCCTGCCCCCTCTTAATATACCGTAAGCCAACTTTTTGATAAGCAACTCCTTGTAAGCAAACAGATTGAAGAGCTGTCTGAGTTTTTGGTTCACAGGTATTATATTTACATTCAGTGTATGAAATTTCTGTGCGTAAACATATTGGGACAGACATATCCTTGTGTTCATTATTGTATTAAAGGTAAAGTGCAAGTAAGTGCGCTTTTCTTTTTTCATTTTCCAGCCTTATTGTATCCATTTATGAATTAGCATAGGAGTCATTCAGTGTTCTTGTGGACTGAGATGTTAATGAATCCCTAGTTCTGAAACTGATGCATCTTTGGCCATAAAAATGATTGAAGAGGCACCCAATTCATTAGATATGGACAGCTGCTCTGAAATGCTTCAAAGCTGGCTGCAGGACTCTGATGATACCACAAGAACCAACATCAGAAAAAATATTGTCTATTACCGCATTTTAACTTCAGTGGTCATAAATAAAATGGTGATTGTCCTTTTCTTTGCAGATGACACGATTTTATATATGCTATCAGGGTAAAAGTAAGTAGGTACGGTCTGGTACTGCGCACCACTAAAAGATTCTGCACTGGTACGCAGTACCTGGAAAAGGGGGAGCATCTGCGTCTGCTGTAAAGTCGTCATTCAGAACCAGTCACGGCTGCACTTTGGGTCAGAATAGATCCACTAGCAATAAGCAGTCTAAAACACAACTTAATCAGTTAATAAATAGCTTTTTTTTCCTCATTTCAAATTGTTTCTGAACTGTTCATGCTAGGCTGGAGCCTCAATTCTCTCTTGGGGCTTTTGTCAACAGCCAGCCTTTAAAATGTTAACTGCTATGTTTAATGTCTGTCTGCTTGCTATAAAATATCCCAATTAAAAGCAAAGAGAACAATAAATCACTTATCATCTACAGACTTTTAAATAAAAACCACAAAAACAACTAAACTGTCAAATGTTTAATTCAAATAAAACCAAAACTTGACTACAATGCAGAGAACAATAACTTCTTTATTCAAAAGAAAGGACTGGGAAACCGGAGATGAAAAAATACCCCACAAAATCAGAAAAACAGCTGATGAAGATTTTGAGCAATCTGAGCCTCAGGGTGAGGAGGCAGTGGCATTAACCCATCGGCATTGAATGGCATTTAGAATTATGGAATATATTTTATTGAAATATTCAAATAGATTTTTATCTATTGCTGATTGTTGTTCCATTGATATCTGTTGTGTGAGAAGATCTAGCCATTGTGATGTACTGATCGTTTTCCTGTTTTTCCAGTTAAGCAGTATTGTTTTCTTAGCAATAGTCAGGGCCACAAACAGCGGTGTTCAGAGCTTATGATTAATTCTTCTACATTGCCAAGTAAGCAGACGGAAAGGGATGTTGTGGCCAGAGGTTTGAGGAAAGTTTGGGGATTATTTCTTTACAGAAGTTTTGCATTGGTGGACAGAGTCAGAATGCATGGAGGTGGTCATCAGTTATGTTAAGTGTACGGTGTGTGCAAACATCTCAGTTCCTTAGCTATTGAAAAAGTAAATTCCACATTGTCAAGTGCTTCTAATTTCTGCCTTATACAGGCAGGCAACAGTAAAGTAAAATATATGTATACACACACACAAATTACTTTTAATTCTATTTTTAAGACTAAATAAATAGTTATCCACCTTTGCCTGTGACTTTGAGCATCATGACATTAAACCTTTGGATGTTACCTTGATAACTTTTACCACATCTTACCAATGCTTACATTATTTTGTTTTAGTTTTGGTATTACATTTGTGTTAGTTTTCTTAACCCCCCTCATTAATATAAGCCTTTCTCTGGTTTCTTTTCATCCTGTCTTTGTCTGCTTCCGACTTCTTATTTACTTTCACTTGCCATGAATGAGTCTCCATCACTCAACAAGTTATTTTCCCCAGTGTGCATACTTTGCCTGTCTTTTACCTGCTGCCACTTGTGATCAAGTTATCCAGCAGTCCCAGTTTCCTCATTTTTGATCTGACATCTCCTTTTTTTGGACCTTGCCTTTTTGCCTGCCCCCTTACTGGAATTGTTTTTGCTGACTGATCTGCATAACTGCTGCCTGTTATAAAATAAACATCTGGGTTATTGACTTTGCTCCCTCAGTCTCATGTGTCCAGAATTTGGATCCTGCTTCCATGTCACACTAAAGCTCTAAAAGCTAACAACCTTTTCAATTTCCCAGGATACTGCCATTCAAATGTGACATTCAACACCTAACCTAAAAAAACAAAAAACAATATGCAGTAATTATATAATAGTTCTTGCATCACAAAGTTAGAGAGACTTCAATTACAGATGAAAAGAAATGTCCATTTTATCATGTAAAACTCATTGTAAAACCATTCAGGCTTCAAACTACCTCAGATTTCTACACAGTCCATTGAGTGTTGCTTATCTCTAGATGTCTGTTATGTCACCATTAACCTTGGAAGAAGCAGTTTCTGCTGCTAAATCCTTTTTTATACGAGATTATTAACTGATTCTTTGCATAGGAAATGTTTACAGTATGCTTTAAACCAGCTGAGATTATGCCTAAACCCAGCCCAGGTTGTTTGGGTAACTATCAGCCTGTTGTTTTATATGTGCTATCATGAAAATCCTTGAAGATATGGTTGGTAATTGTCTACTCTGTAGCCTTGTGACTTTGTATACAGAGCAAAGGGTTTTGTGTTTGAAGACATTTTATTGTGCCTGTATTCTGTTTTGTCCATGCATGTAGACAGGGGTCAAAAGTGGAACCAAGTACTCATGCCTGTGGTGGGAGTGGACTCACAAGCCTGGAATTTTACATTTGATTTCATTTCATTTTTATTCTGAATAATTAGTCACCTGAATAAATGTTCCCACAAATAGCCTGTCAGATGCTACTTTCACCCTATATAAATGGCACAAAATGGTTTAGTTGACCCCACAGTACTGTAGGTGACTGCTAATGTGCACTGAGCCACGTCTTTGCTCAAGAAGGCTAAATCAGGGTACTGAAAAAAGAAAAGAAAGGAGAGGGAGAGAAAATGAACTGAGGAGAAAACAAAGATGAACAGAGCCCAACTATGAGAATTGCTTAGCTATGAGCAATTGGTAAAGACAGCGAGCCAGTGTGCCAGATATAACAGCATACCCATCAACGTGACCCAGCATGACTTCAAACTAATGACTGAAAAGCCAGTAATATCAGAAACTGCCAGAGAGTGAAGCAGCAGCAGCAGCAGCTCAGATAGATCCAACTTAAACTTATTCCAAAGAAATGATTTGTCTTGTCACCAATTTCAGCTGAAGGTCACTAACGTCAATTAGCATCAAGCGCTATTGTTTGTTTGACCAGCTGTGAAGTAAGCACAGCATTTTGAGGAAGCCAGTGTATTTCTGCATGAGAAAATAGCATTTTAAAAACCACAATGACACAAATTTTTATTAAATGTGGTGTACGAACAGTTCACTACTGGCTCCTCTAAAGATTGCAACAGATTGTTGTACAGAGACTCCTTATTTCTAGGGCCCAGAGTCCTGTGCCATACCCCTGAATCCATGCAAGGGTTTTGTTTGTCTCCTATGAAGGTTGTATGACAAACTCCTACACAAAGAAGTTGATGAGTCTTATTGTTCAAGAGAATATAGATGGTTCAATTTTACAGATTCCTGAGTGTTAGCACTTGGGATCCACAGGATTGATCCCACTCCTCTGTTTGCCAATGATAAAGCAGCTTAGAGGGAGGCAGACGGCTATAACTGCACTCAGACTGATTCCACCCCGAGGTTATATTACAAAGGAAGGGGCTGGAATTCTAAAAGACTGGTGCCATTTGGCTGGCAACCCTTTCACAATTTCCTTCCTTCTTATAAAAGACTCTAAAGCACCAAGTCAGCAATATCCAGGAAAAAGAAAAGGCCTGATACTGTCTCTCTCATTAACTACGCTTCAAACTTAGCACTACAGGTGCTGGCAGGTTTAAATAATTGCACAGTAAGGCAGCTGATTTGAGTGCACTATGATTCAGTAAACACATCAGTACAGTTCCTTGGCTTAATCCCCTTACTTTGGCATCATATGGCCACTCACAGGTAAAGTAATAAGGCTGATATTAACACTGGAAATCCAACTTGCAACATGATGCCTCCTGGAGCAAAATACAGTGAAGCCCAAACCTAAGGCCTGCTTCTCTGCAAATTTCAGAGTGCTCCACGGGGCCAGATTACTCTCTGGTGGTCCACTTCTGACCCACAAGCAGTTTGTTTGGCATGCCTGGTCTACAGTGGGCCGTTTAAATCTGCTGCTACTTCCTCTTCAGGTGCTAGAGTTTTGTCTCGTGTTTCTGATTAAGAATGGGTATATTATAGAGCATACATTTACAGTGACATGCAATCACAAGCTTTTGATGTTAACTAAGATGGCTACCAAGTGGCAAAGCCTTCTAAACTTCATAAATATAAAAAGAGGAGTTGATGGTCAACTGAGCGACCGCAAGGTGCCCAGGTCCTGTAGCTGCAAAACACACCCAAATCATCATCCCTCCACCACCGCGCTTGACAGCTGTTATGAGGTGCAGAAAGGGTATACATCGTTTTTCAAAGGACTGAACAGAGTCCTGTGGCAATCTTCTGTTTCACACGACTGTAAGCAAATCTAGGGCATGCGGTTACTCACAACTCTGAGCACTTATGACACCATTTCCCTTGAAAGCAACAACACAGCAGAAGCTAACTGGCAAAGCATGTAAGAGTTTAAGCTGTTTACCATGGGTGGTTGTCTCTGTGATGTTTCCCTCTTCAGGCGCTGTGCTTTGCTTCATCATCTGGGCGGTGGACGTTGCTGTTGAGAAGAAAAAAAAACAGACTTCTGTTAATACTGTTAATAGTTACAGTGTTAAAGCACACATTCTACCTCTGTTACTACACTGTTGTTTTGTTGTGTGAATTGACACTGTTTATTACAAATGCTGGTAACTATGACTTGCAGTTGAACTTTGTAGAAAGTTTGAGTCCTGTTACATCTGTAAAACTAATGCAGGATTTCAAAAAAAAAAAAAAAAAGAGCATCAGACCATCAGTCAAACATGGTGGTGGTGGTGTGATGACCTGTGGCTGCTTTGCTGCTGCAGGATTTTATTACTGCCTTAAAAAATGAAATCACCATTTAAAAAATGGCATTTTGTTTTTACTCAGCTGACCTTTGTCTAATACTAAAAGTTGTGTGATGAGCTTAAACACGTAAGTGTGACAAATATGAAAAACAAACAAAACAAAACTAAGAACCTGAGATAAGAATCAAGTACATTTACACAGACCTGCATTTACTCAGCAGAAATATGAACCGTCAAACAGATCATGGGTTTAAAGTTAATCTGAGGATGAGAGCTGCTGTAAAACAAAGGACTCACGGGAACTGGAACATGATTAATTTGCTGTTAGTGAGGGTCTGTGCCATGATTATGATATTGATACTGGATGCTTATTTAGTATATATGTTGTGAACTTTATAACTTTATAATATAATAATATAATCAGAGGGTTCTGTTAGATTTTAGTTTAAATTGAACAGATTTTTCAGTGATGCTGAAATCATAAATAAAGCAATAAAACCTTTTTTTCTTATTTCACATGAATGTCTTTCTCATCTTTTTGGGACGCGTATTATTAGACTTGAGGTTTCACTGAGGTGAACCATTTATTCTAATAGTAGGTACACTATGACACCTCTCCTGGACTATTTAAAGGGTCATTCTATGTCAGCCTACTTTTAGGACTGTTTCCTCACTAGATGAGATGCACTATGCTTTACAAAGTGATGGTACTCAAACTCAGTTTTGCTGGAGTACAACTTTAGCACTTATTAGTATTATTGACAGTTTCCTGTTTTCAATTCTCACTTTCATCCAAACAGAGAACTTAAGGACAGAGGAAGTTCTGATGGATCTGAGTGACTGCAAAAACAAATCATCATTAATCACACATACCAGCAAAGCATCCCAAACACCGGGTTCCTTAGAAAGACACTTACTTTTTACTGTTGTCACTGCTCGTTGTGTTGTGGTTGTGGTTCTCCTTGGGTCAGCTGAAACACAACAAATGCAAGAGATGTATTTGAAAGACGAAGGTGGAAGAGCTCCAACACATATTGTTGTATTTATCAGTGATAAATCTGTTATCTCCACAGTCAGGCTGAAAGTGTCATAGACTTGATACCCGTGGCCCAGGCTGTCCTAAAAAAGTCACATCTGTTTTACTGTGCATAACTCAGAGTTCTTCATTTCACTGTATGCCCACGATGCACTGCTCTACACTCAGACTCTGTCTCTTTAAATCGGTTTCAGTGTGTTTAAATCTTCATTCAGCACCAAAACACCAAATGTTTCCTTTAATCTTCGTCTTCTTTCGACTGCTCATTCATTTCCTTAGGCATCCTCTCGCTCTCCAAGATTATGTTATACAATCTAAGTTAGAATGAAGATCAGTTACATAGCTCAGAAGAAAAGGTTTGTGATGTACAGAGAGGTACATGTTATGGTTTCACTCACATCAGAGCACTTCCGAAACCACTCCTCTAGAGAAATGAATCAATTTTTTCCTTATACAGTACATAATGTCACCTTTTCACCAAGCTAAAGACTCTGAAAACAAAATGGATTGCCAGCAGCAGTTGTGGCAAATCATCAGAGACACAAAAAATAAACCACATGTTGGTGGCTCTGCACTGCACCCAGAACTGTCACATTCACTTATCCCTTGTACACTTCAGACCTCCACCCTGACACATGTGGGCAACAGTTCTAGTATGACTCTGGAGCTGTTGGATATCTAAAGGGAGGACGTGTCAGTGTACAAGAGAGTATTGGACGGTATCGTCAACTGGTGTGAGCTGAAGCATTTGCTGGTCTGCTTCAGCAAAACAAAAAGCTGGTGACAGAGTCGGTACATGGGCGCAAGCACCTGGGAGTGTGCTTGAACTTGTTGGTGTTTTTTATGAGTAAACAGCAGCCATTTTTGTTCAGCCTGAGAGTCACAAAGACTAAACAATCCTTTACTTATGCAGCCTTGCAGGCATAAAGGATTATTAAATGGACAGCAGAGCACGCTCTCTGCTGATACTTTTAGTTCCTCCAGGGTACACTGATGCGTGGGCCAGCCTTTTGCAAATTCTGCTTGTTGTCTCCACCCATGCATTTTGGAGCTGATTTTCAAGATTACATCTAAGCCCCTGGGGCAATGGCTGAATGTAACCGCTCCCATTTGATAATGGATTCAAATTATAGTACTACTGTTACTACTAAGTACTATCAGATTTAATTTAAAATGTATTCAAAAATGCAGCTTATTCCAAATATAAGGTGATGGATGCAGGATATTTTAGGCTAAATCTGATATAAATGCTTGAAAACTTAACTGGCAAGTTTTTTTTTTCTTTTAAAATAAATCTAATAGACACTACCTGAAATTTTTACACTCAAAGTAAACAAAAACAACTTGTGGTGCAGCTGTTTACAAATAACCATATGTTGACTTTGGCATGAGGTCGTCAGCCTGGCATCACCTCTGCCTGTGCAGCATTTGGGACCTCGGCTTAAGAGAAATACTTGCTTTTGCCTGTACTGGCTGGATTTCAGAGGGTGGATTGCTTTCCAGGCACTGCAGGTCTCCTGGCTCACTTTTTGCTTTTTGTTTTCTTTTGCATATACACCGGTTTCACGAGTTTGAGTCTGATCTCTGAAATCTGTGCTTACAGTGTAGGATTACACCACTGCTCTGGCTCTCTGCTTTGTGTCCTGTGGGGTACAACTGCTTGTGCAATTGTGTGTGTGAGTACTACAACCCAAAATCCTGTTAACCAGCACAAAGTGCTTGTCCCGTGCATACGGATAGAGATAAATTACTTCATTTTGATATTTTTGGTCTCAACAAATATATGTATAAAAATATTACTTACGTATGCACTCGAGCGTGGGCTCGGACCACTTTGGAACATCTCCATGTAACTCGCATTTGATGAGATTCGAGGTTCCCACTTTCCTCAAGTAACCATCTACACATTGGTAGCGAAAACTGCTGCCAATTTTGCCACAGATCTGTTCTGGAAACTTAGTTAAACTCCACTGAGGAATTACTGGACATGGACAAATGTCACCTGTAAGAAAAAAAATGAATGATGTGTATGATGTAAGAAAGATGGCACAAGATCAAGGTTTCACTTTCTGCTGTCTAAACAGTTTTATAGTACATGGCTAGAAGGTAAAATGAATGTTAACCTCACTGTCTTAGTAAAAATGTAACACTATTGGGTTAACATTGTTTCAAATCTGAAACTCAAATGCATCAAGATGGATAATGATACAGACTTGCGAGTTTCATCATTGAGGTTTCATCAAGAAGATTAACATACAGGACTGACTGTAAAAATTTGAGAAAAACTATGTACTAAAAACACGGCTTACTTCAATCACCAATCATTTCCCCCCTTATCTCATTAGTCTGAACTGCTTAAATGTGCATTTTTATACATATACACAGTTCTGTTATTGTTTGGCTTTATATTGAAGGCCTTGTTTTAAAGATGATCAAATCCAGAGTCCGAATGAAAAGATGTTTAAATAAACAGATAAAATACAAAAAGAAAGAAAGAAAAGCGAGAATCAAATAATTTTTTACTGTTATCGTGTATGGGTCTGTACGCCTGAATGTGATCGCATGCATCATGTGGCTGAAATGCTTTTGCACTTACCCATGCTGGATAATTGCGCAGGTCCTGGCAAACAAACCATCATAACGCAGACAGAGAAAGACAGTGAAACCAGATCCATCTGACACTTAAAACATGTTCTCCAAATAAACCCAGATCTATAAAGACCATCGTCGCTGTTGCCACTGTATTCCTGCCAGAAACACTTTCGCTTTCCAAACCACTCCTCTGATCCGCCCATTTTTAATAACTGGGGTCATTTCTGCAGAAGTCGGCTGGTAAAAAATAAAAAATAAAGTCATCCATACGCTAGGTGGCACAAGAGCGTAGTGTGTTGTGAACTGTCGGGCTGCGCTTTGTTGTCGTGCGCAGGCTTCCCGAGCACTGAGGAGGTATAGCAAATGTACCGTGTTTTTTTTTTTTTAACTACATTAATACGAACTTACTTATAGTTATTTTCCAGTTGTATATAAGATTGGTAGGTGTAGAGCCAGAGGAAATAACACATTTTGGGGTCTTTTCTAAATTTTCTACGGAGTAGACTGTTCAGTAGCCATATTAGCCTTAGCTTACGTTAGCTAGCTAACGTTTCCCGGTTTCTCCTGGGCTGCAGGGTATTAAGATTTCTTTTCTCCAGTATTACGCAGATTTGTAATCAAGCTTTTGCGAGTTATAACCGCAGTTTCTTTCCAGACGGTGAAAGACGAAATGATGCAGCTGTAGCAAGGCTCGATAAACACAGAAAATGAAACGCGTTTGTGTGTCCAAATGTAACAGGAGCGCTGACGGGCAGCAATGTCGCTTTATGATGACCTCGGTGTGGGTGCCAGTGACACCAAGACCGAGGGCTGGTCCAAGAACTTCAAGCTGCTGCAGTCCCAGCTGAAGGTGAAGAAGGCGGCTCTGACACAGGCCAAGGTATGTGCATTATTATACACCCACTATAGTTTTATTAGGTACACCTGTTCAGCTATTCGTTAACGCAAATCTCTGATAAGCCAGTCTTATGGCAGTAACTTAGGACATGTAGGCACTTAGACACAGTGAAGACGGCCCACTGAAGCGGAATGCGAGCATCAGAATGGGGGAAGAATGGTGATATAAGGGATTTTGAAAGTGGCGTGGTTGTTGGTGCTAGACGGGCTCCTCTGAGTATTTCAGAAACGGAGGATTTACTGGGGTTTCACCACAAAACCATCTCTACAGATGGTTTACAGAGAATGATCTGAAAAAGAGAAAATATCCAGTGAGCAGCAGTTCAAGGCGGAAAGTCTGGTTGAGGCCAGAGGTCAGAAGAAAATGGCCAGACGGCTTCAACTAACCGCTTGTTATAACAGAAAAGCATCTCTGAATCCATGACATGTCAACATACAACAGTAGAAGAAATCACCAGGTGCCACCCAGGACAGCTAAGTACAAGACACTGAGGTTACAGTTCACATTACTTCACTGATGTGTCAATTTCTGCTGTGACATTTAGATGGTAGAGCTAGAAATTGGTGTAAACAGCGTAGATCCATCCTGCCTTGTACTGACAGAACAGTCTCCTGGTGCTAGTGTAATGTTGTGGAGGATATATTCTTGGCACATTTTGGGCCCTTTATACTAACTGAGCATCATTTAAACACCCTTGCCTACCTGAGCATTATTGCTGACCATCCATTTATGACCACAGTGTACCCATCTTCTGATGGCTGCTTCCAGCTCATGGGTGCCACAAAACTCAAATCATCTCACACCAGTTTCTTGAACATGACAATAACTCAAATGGTCTTTCACCCCCACCAAATCTCAATCCAATGGAGCACCTTTGGGAAATGCAGTAAACTAATCTGCATCAATTGTGTTATGTTATTGTGTCAGTATGGACCAAAATGTCTGAGGATAAATGCTTCTGTCCGAGCATCCAAGCTTGTGTTAAGAAAAATCATACTCTACTTTGAATAACACATTCTGTTTGGTTTGTGTCTTTATCACAATAATCACTTAGCTATTAAAGATTTTTAAAATGAATCTGCCATGCATATGCACATCACACTTTCATAAACTGCATATTGGACCAAGATTAACTTACAAAATAGAGAAGAAATGCAACTGAAAGAAATCCCATTGATTCTGCTAAAGAAAATGAATGCATGCCAATGACTTCAGAGTAAGAAATAATTGTGTGCCTTTTTGCTACACTCTTTTAATAATCCATCTCTACAATTACTAAAAACAAAAGAAGAACCGTCTAAACTGGCTGTTTTTTGTTTATGCTTTTTGTAGACCCAGCGGATAAAGCAGACCACTGTCTTGGCACCTGTCATCGATCTAAAGAGAGGAAGTTCCAGTGATGAGCGACAGATCACAGACACTCCCCCACATGCTGCAGCTGGACTTAAGGTCTGCCTCACAGTGTTAGTTATGGATGTGTACCTAGAACTGCTGAATTGGTCAATATGGGAGTATTGAAAAGCACCTGGATAAATTGTGCTGCTAATTATTTATGCATGATTAATTAATTCTTCAGTAGCCTTTAGTCTGTTCTTTTATAATGACAAAGCTGCCAGTGATCGTGTCTGATAATGCTGCGTGTTTACAGTCTCTCTGATCACGGCTGACAGGGCAGGATGTAGAAAAGCGAAGGGTTGCTTTACGACATTTAATGAAATTGTAGATAAACACACTCAGTAGGAAAAAAAAGGTATTTGTATGTAACGGTAACACCAGCAACCTTTGGAAAGTTTTGCAAGGATTCTTTAAGGCTTCAATGCTTCCTCCTGGCTCTGATGTGGAATTTGCAGAACTAAAAATGAAACTTGTTTCCACCCCAAGTCAAGGTAGGCCTCATTAGAGCTGCAACTATCGATGATTTTAGTAATCAAGTATTCTATCGATTAACTGCATAAGAAATACCTTTGTCTTATTAGGTCGTGTTTGTAAATGAGTACTAGTTCTCAAACATTTTTTATATTTTATTTTGACTAGATTTTGCTCTTTTTAATTCGGCTGGATCTTTGCCAAATATGCAGAAGGAAAATGTTAGTGTTTAATGTTAAAATTGTTTTAAAAAAATTATTTGCTCAAAGTAAATGTAAATATTGCAAAAGATCACGATATGAAAACCATATCTGTCTCACTCGTATGTTGGACTTGCTCTGCATTTTGGTTGATTCTTGTTTTAGGATGCAGTGCCCAGTGGCTTCTCTGCCAGCGACGTGCTGATCCCATTAGCAGACGAGTATGACCCGATGTTCCCCAACGACTATGAGAAGGTGGTGAAGCGGCACAGGGAGGAACGGCAGCGACAGAGGGAGCAGGAGCGGCAGAAGGAGATCGAAGAGAGGGAAAAGTGCGTCTGTTTCTTTTTATTATGCTCAGTAGATGAAATATTCTATGAGCTAAAAATGGACAAACTAGAGCAGATAAAATATTTGAAACATTCTACTCTTCCACTTAGAAAATGATACAAAGGGATTTTTATTTATTAGTATTCAGGAACTTGGAGGATTTTTACTCATTTTCCAGCTAAAGGGACTTTATAAGAAATTAATTAAACACAAAACTAAATCCTGAATGTGGGTGGATGTTTTTGCAGGAAGAGGAAAGACAGACATGAAAGTGGTGCTCCTAGTGGCTTCTCTCGTTTCCCGGCAGCAGAGGAAGACTCGGATGAGGATGAGGAGTACGAGAAGGAGCGGAGGAAAAGAAGTGAGTACTTGAAACTCTGAGTGATGTTTTTTGATTATAATTATTAAGTAAAATAATCTGTGGTCTCATTCTCATCTATATCATTTAGACATTTACTGTCACATGATTTCTAATAAATTGGCACCCTAAATGTTTGGTGCGTCCCCTCAGACACAGGCTCTATATTTCTCAGTGGCGTTGTTTCTGCTTTTTTAGTCATTTTGGAAATAGAACAGAAGTAAGTTTCACTTGCATGATTATTTTGTCTCTTCTCGCTTTGTCAGGTATGGGTGGTGCAGCCATTGCCCCCCATCTTCACTTGTGGACAGAGATGGTAAGTCTGATTACCTGTCAGGGCATACTTGCCACTTTAAAACATGAGTAGCAGCATGCCCCTGGTGCACTGCAATTAAGTAATAAAGAGAAACTGATGTCTCGTTGCAATTAAATGGCTTTAAGGGTTTGGATTCTTGGGGGAAAATGAGGCTTATACTTGAATACTTTAAGTGGAAGTTGATTTAAGATATATCAGAATTTTCCTTCTGTATCAGGGACCTGGGGTACTTTTAAATGTATTTATAAACTATCTAAGATGGAAAAGAATCTGTAATTGCCACTTCAACTGCCAGCCTGTGAATAATCTAAAATAAAGCAGAGGTAAGCACAGTTCGAAAATAAACCATGACCTCTACAGAGGGAAGCTGTCAGACACACATCTGAGAACTGAAACACCAACAAAATCCCTGTGAATCTTTAGATTTCTGAGGATTGTTATAGTAGTCTGTGTGTAGTTGGCTAATTTTAGCTGTGTTGGAACAGTACTGTCACTGTCCACACAAGGTGGATGCTGTTAGTGCCGTAAGTTACAGGGCTGTGGAAAAGTCACAAGACACCTTTTATTTCTTTATATTTTACTTCCACGGAGTAATTTTTAGAGCGGTTGTTTTGAAGAAAAAGTCGAGGTGTTGGCGTCTGTTCCAGAAAAACTTTAACACAGGCCACAACCTGAGAACAAGGTGACCAAGGATTTTCAAATTCACACCGTAGATACTTGCTGTTCAAGACAGACTCGTCAAACTTCACTGACTTTACTATAACAGCACTTTGAGATGATTATACATATATACATACATGGTATTGTGGGAGGATATCCCCATCAGTGATGGGTCTTGTTTGTTTTGTGTGTGATCTCAGGCTCTTCATATCCCTACGAAGACGAAGGTCGTCCTGCCAGAGGCTCAAAGGCCGCCATCCCTCCACCTATGTATGAAGACTCAGATCGGCCACGCTCGCCACCTGGACCAACCAGCTCCTTCCTCGCTAACATGGGGTGAGTGTAACATGTAAATTCATCTATTAACTTCATTTATTTCTAGTCAAATAAAGAGTACATCAAATCTTTTGTGCATTTCAACTGTATTTCATACTGTGTATTTCAACTATACAGTAAATTAGTTGTGCATCATGTGTACATGTACTGTATAGCTGAACATTTCATGTTATGCATTACCATTAATCAGGTAAACATTGCCACAATTTTTGCATTGACTAACTATTTTTGCTTGAAAAGACATCAAATTAGTGGCCATCAGTAAAGCCTCAGTGTGTCCAGCCACAGTCCATTGGAGACAATAAGCGCTAGTATTGCAACAAATTTTTCTTTTTTCTTCTCCTTCGCCTACAGAGGTACGGTGGCCCATAAGATTATGCAGAAATATGGCTTCAAAGAAGGCCAGGGCCTCGGCAAGCATGAGCAAGGTCTCAGCACAGCCCTGTCTGTGGAGAAGACCAGCAAGAGAGGTGGAAAGATCATCATCGGCGACGCAGCAGAAAAACGTAAGCGCTGCCTTTGTGATGGTATTTCCCCCCCTTCTTTTTACTTCTGATTAGGGCTGGGTGATGTTTTTAAAAAAAAATACTAAACAAAAAAAAAACACAATATATTGACAGATTTTCAAAAGACGTAAGGTTAGATAATAGAATATAGATTATATGGTTATAATGTAATTATTGTGTTGTATAAATGTTTCTTCAGTAAAGCCATACTGATGTTTGTAGCAGCCCTGCCCTCACTCTCTGCACTTTCAGTTCACCCTCACAGTTCTGCAAAAACACCTCAACTATTATTATTACTTTAAACATAAATCTCAAACCTCATGACTGAGAAACTAGTTGCTTTTGAATTTGACCTGGGAAATTACTTTTTTCCTTCTCCATTTTGTCTGGATCACTTAACAAAAGTGCTTGTGGCATCTCACGTTACTTTTGTAGGAAATATTTGTGTAGCAGTTGTGTATCCTCGGTCTCTGCCTGCCAGACTATTTGGACTTCAACGATTCATCAAGTAGCTCAATTATTAAAAATTCCTCCACACAGATTTCTTTTTGCTTCAATGTTTTGTTTAATTCAAAACTCTGTAAAAAGTATTTCTTATCCGATTACTCAATTAATAGATTACTAATTTATTAAAATAATTGATAACTGCAACCCTAAAAAACCATCTTCCTTTGCTCCCTGGAAATATTAATACATAAACATTATTACTAACTGATTTTCTTAAAAGGTACAAACATTTTAAGTTCCTGCAAATGTTTCACAATAAAAGCCTTGTTATGAAACAGTGTTCCTTTTCAGTGAGATTCTGGTCAAAAACAGAATTTTTATAAATACTGTGTTAATGCTGATGATATTATAAGATCACTGCTTGATTATTACACAGAAGGAGTAAGAAATGGCCGGTTAACTCCAGCAGTAGATTAAGTAAAGGTCATTGAGTTTAAGATGAAATACAGAGTACAAACCAGCAGCTGCAACAGCTTTGAAAGCTGAATGTTTTCTTGCTTGTTGCTTCACACAAGAGTTGAGTTCACGAGTTAACTGAGCATTGGAAAATTGGCACAAGGGTGCAGGATTTGTCTGGAGAAAGGCTGCTTTATTAAAAAGACCTTGCAGGACCAGGTAGGAACACACAAATTTCATCAAAATACTGGTGTTATTTAGGGCCAAGAGCATGTGGGTGTTAATTTTTTACATGCAGAGAGGGAACTCAGGGAAAGGTCAGACAGACCCAAAGCTTTGGAAGCAGCTTTGCAGTAGCAGCCATATCACAGCCACACCAGGCACGAGGTTGCGCAATTGTATGCTACAAAACAAATAAAAATGTGTTTATATGATTCCTTTTAAATGCTTGAAACACCTACAAATGTGTATCCAATCCAATAAGTATCAAATATCAATATTACAGCTTTGATCGGTCAGTTTGGTTTATTGGCTCTCATTCATGAAATACTCTTTAGTGAGTCTTTTTAACTATGTGAATATTTTATTTCTTTACTAGGAGGATAAAAGTGTTCCTTTGTACTCCTGTAACTCGACACTCTGCCTCCCTTTTAAAGGTCTTCAGTTAGTTTTTGGTCTACATCGCCCAGCCCTAATGCCCTAATGTTTTGATACTTATGTCACACCCTACCTTTTTGTGTTCTTTTCACCCTGTCTGCTTTAAAATGAGTTATTTTTAATTTTTCAAAATTCTGTCAGCTGCGTGAAAAGCTGCTTTTTTTGTGTGTGTCGTCTCAAGCTTGTCCTGGTCTGTGTGGAGCATGCACTCTGTTTAGTCATCCACAAGTTTTGCATATTTTTGTTTTGGGTGTGACCACAACAAGATCCCATTTCAATAGCAGTTAGATGTTTTACAGATGTTTTGTGTGCATGTATTTTCCTTTTGTGTGTGTGTGTGTGTGTGTGTGTGTGTGTGTGTGTGTGTGTGTGCGTGCGTGTGCGACTGAGCAGCAGGCTCCAGCCAATCAGGTGCTGCTGAGACTTCAGGCGCAGGCTCTGCAGGTTAGCCTCCACTTCCATTTTCTCTCTTTCATAATGCAGAATGTGCTGCCTGATTATGTTTATTCTTCAAATTTTTGTGTGCTTTGCATGTGTTTTTAAATATAGGGATACTTTCACACCCAGTTATTAGTGAAGCACCGATGCTTTATGCCTGTTTGAAGCTTGATAGTCTCAAAAAAAGGAAAGCTATGTAGGTGTGACAGAGCTGCACGCAGAAGCACAGCTTGTATTTCCAGTGTCTGCATCGATGTTCTCTACACAGCATATTTATGTCAAAGCTGCTGTCAGCTTGGGTATATCTAGCTTTATTTATACCGACTAGGAAAGAAGACTGCTAGTGATACCACTGCTCTCATTAGCCACACTAATATTAGTATTTTCCTACTTCAAGACTACACATTAAGTATCTGTTTAACTGATTAGGAAATTAGTAGTTTGGGACACCTACCTTCTTGCATAGTTTATTGCTGCAGAACCCAATGCCAGATTGTTGCCCCAGTTGACACCAGGCATGTTAGTGGGCTGAATGGAGATTCATATTGCACACAGCTTTATCCATGTTGGCTGGCTAACTTCCATCAATGGGAGTAAAAACAATTGAAATATTCCTGAACCCTTTGTTTACTACCTTGTTTCACAGCTCTACTCAGCTCAATTAAGTGTTCCATAGGTAGAGACTGCCCTCTGGTGGCGTCATCATGCAGTGCACTACAATATGATGACCTCAGTACCGCATCAACAAAGTCTTATAATGCTCTAACTCTGTTTGCCAGTGAACTCATCCTGATGATCTAATTTAGCAAATATTGAATATGCTTTTTGTTTTTATGTCCAAGTACATCTGAAGTCAAGTTTACTGTATTTAGGAACTGTATCAAAACTTTAATATATTGTATAAGTAACTTTATGAATGCACTGTAGGCTATGGGATTTCAAGCTGTGTGAATTAGTGTAGCCTACAAAAGCACCTTCTTTCCAGCTTGACATTTTTCCAGCTGCATGTTACTGACGTGTAGGTAAACCGTGAGGCATTTAAAGGTGCAACCATAATGAAATTTAAGTTATGAAATCCTCTTATTGTATGGGTTTATGTTTGAACAAAATCTCGAGTACCAGTTTTTCATTATACACTGGGGGTGAACAGTGTCTGTCATGGTCCCAGAATAGATTTTGCTGTTTATAAACATACAAATAGTCCCATATTTATCTTCTGTTTATTTCAGTAAACAAAATCTACCAAAAATCTTTTTCTCAACATATGGCACGTATAGACCTAACAATACTTTAGCATGGGGATGTAATATAATGTTTAATAGAAATATCCTGCTGTACTGTGGCATTGCCCAAGCTGAAACTGCAACCTGATCTCAACTTAAAATTTTGTTTTGAGTTTGTTTTACCTTGGGTTTGGTCTGTGCTTACTGCAGGAGGTTACAGGTTTTTGCTTGTACAGCATGCTGTTTGCTGCCAGCTCAAACAAGCTACAACTCTCCCTTATTTTCCATCAAATATTTGGCATCTGTGCTTTGCATTTTTTTTTTTTTTTGCTTTGTTCTCCTAGCCCATATATAATGATTTATGCATGTATCACATAATTATGTTTTTTTCTGCCTGCTATGATTTTACATGAAACAGTACAAGGTATTTATGAGTGGCACTGAATTTGTTAGCAAGCATAAATTTAAAAATGAAATTGCTGACTTGTATTTACTTGCCCACAGCACTTCATGTTTTGATTTAAGAGGCCAACTTTTTGCATAACTTTATTGAAAATATATATAATGTGTACAAACAACTATATAGCCAAAAGTTTTCACTCATTTGCTTTCACACATGTATGAACTTGAGCGACAAGTTCAGGGTTCTAGCCATCGGTTGATCGCCCGGTGCTGTGCGTCCACACGTCTCCACTGCTCTAGAGTCCAGTGGCGGAGTGCTTTGCACCACTGCATCCAACAATTTGCTTTGCGCTTGGTAATGTAAGGCTTGGATGCAGCTGCTCAGCCATGGAAACCCATTCTGTGATTTTACGTGGCCTACCACTTTGTGCCTGAGTTGCTGTTGTTCCCAATTGCTTCCATCTATTATATTCCCACTAACAGTTGACTATGGAATATTTAGTAGAGAGGAAACTTCGTGGCATCCTATCACGGTACCACGCTGGAATTCACTGAGCACCTCGGCAAGCTGTCTGAATGCCGAGTTTATATGAGGTTTATACACCTGTGGCTGTGGAAGTGACTGGAACACCTGAATTTAGTGATTTGGATGAATGAGTGAATACTTTTGTATTTCTATAACAGACATGGCTAAATCCAAACTTATTTTGATAAAATCAGTAATATTAGAGGAAGCGCAAAAAAATCTTAAACTACTTAAAGTAGAATCATTTAACAACAGCAGAAGTAACAGTAGCACAGAGAGAGGAGAAAAAATATGTTTAGCTTATATTGATATTGGGAATATCATTCATGAGGGAGTATAGTTTTTTGTTTTTATGAGTATAAGTTTTACGGATTTCTTCTATAATTCAAATTTGTTTTTAAAGAAACAAAGTGGGGGATATTTCTGTTTTGTTTTGTTTTTTAATTCTTTAGATGGGTACATGTTCATAATTTTGAAGTGTCTCTTTTGCCTTAGAAGTATAAGAAAGGTAATGCAGCTCTCAGTTTGGTGATTGATTCTTTTCTGTAAAATATTTTCTAATAAGAATAATTGGATTTCCTGTTATTATGTTTTTAGTAAGAAACCCATACTCTGGTGCAGTGCATTACATAATGCATGAATATGACAGGGCTAATCCATTAAGTTAGTTATGGATCGTATATTCTCCTCAAACCAGTCTTTATAGACTTCAAGAGGTCAACTCCTTCCTCTGAACACACACTGCAGTGTTTCTCTTTGACCACTAGATGTCATAGTTGGATGTGACTCAATCAGTGCTGACTTCAACAGTGTTGTATACTGTCCAAATAATGAAGGGTCAGATAGGAACATAGCTACTATACAATAGTCTCTTATGCTCTCAAATGTAGTAGCCGCTTAAGCATACCCTTTAATCCCTTAATATTAAGTTTGAAGACTGTTGTATATGGCTACAGTATTCATTTTCATTGAGAATTTGTCAATTAATCATTAAATCTGGAAAAATTGTGGAAAATGCATATTAAATGTATTTAATTTTTTCTTTTTTTTTATTCAACCTAATGTTCAAACATGTTTAACAAAGAAAAGCAAAAAAAAACCCCTGGAATATCAAATATGTTTGCTTCAAAAAACAACAGCCAATGCCTCATTTTCAGTTTTAGACATTTGATTGAGCAACACTGGCAGCATGGCCACTTTCCAGAAGCACTAACAATAGTATTAACCCACTTGAGTGACCCACATACAGTGGTTTCTCAGCTTAATAAAAACAGTGAATGCCGACTAGATGTCAGAAAAAGCAGATATCAGATCAGCAACCACAAAGCAAACTGCAGAATTGTTTCATTTATCATGTTTATTGAATCAAATCGATTTATTGTTCCACATCTCCCGTTGCTCCATCCAGCATACCTGCAGCCTGTAAATATTCTGACGATAAGGAAAAAATGTTTTCCTCTGTTTTCTTCCAACCAGCTGACTCTTCCAAGAAGTCAGAGGCAAACCCGCTCACAGAGATCCTGAAAAACCCGACCAAAGTGGTCCTGCTGAGGGTACGCATGTGTCATCTATGTGGTCTTAAGTTCCCATCTTCTAGGTTTATTGAGTATAGCTTAATAAACATGATCAATGGCTTCCACACAGTGGAACATAAGTGGCACATTTTAATATTACAACACAAAAAACTGGGGTGTTGGCAGACCTGTAGTTTTAATGTGGGATTAAGTTATTATGACTACTCCGATATCCTTGGCTGGATGTTACCTTTTGTTTCGTAGAACATGGTGGGACGAGGAGAGGTGGATGAAGACTTGGAGGGAGAGACGAAAGAGGAATGTGAGAAATATGGCAAAGTAGTTAAATGTGTCATTTTTGAGGTAAGATGAAGTGAATTTTAAAGCTTGATTTAGTTAAAGCAATCTAAACAGAACAGCCAAAACAAAGGTCCTTTTCTCTCTCAGATTGCAGAGGTGCCAGATGATGAAGCCGTCAGGATATTTCTGGAGTTTGAGAGGGTGGAGTCGGCCATCAAAGGTCAGTATTGACGTGTTTTAAGTGCACATCCCCGTGACAGGTCTCTGTGAGTTTATTGTCTTTTTTTTTTTTACTCATGAAGTAATGAGCACCTGCATCAAGTCATATCCCCACAAAGTGTCACAGGAGGAACCACCTGAGCATGTACGTGCTCACAATGAAAATGGTTGCCTCACATGTTTCTGTGTTTCTGCATTGGCAGAGTCATTTTAACAGTGGCATTGAATGTGCATATATAAGATGCTGTTTCCTAATTCACTTCATGTAATTACGTGCGTCACTCTTTAAAAAAAAAGGTGTGTGTGTATGTGTGTGTGTGTGTGTGTGTGTGTATATATATATATATATATATATATATAATTGCATAACTGCTCTAATAATGTGGGTGAAAGTGTGTCCGATTCTAAATGAGTTGGCCCAGATCAGAAACAAGGTGAGACTCCACTCCCTGCGGTGTTACATCATTTGTGTCCCAGCAACCCAGCCGTCTCCCTGTGGCATCGCCAGAACTGCGCTTATATCACAGCTCTCAGAAAGCGGGGCAGGTTCTCAAGGAACAATGCTCAACCTGTCATAAAGAATAAATTTTAAGTGTCACACTACGCGATCTGTTTCTGGAGATGATTACGCAACGTTGTGTTGTTTCTGGAAAATGAAGTTTGTTCTGTTGAGAGGTCAGAGGGGCATGTTCTCATGGTCATAGGCTGGAGAGGACTGTTGTATCTATTGTCTTTCAGGGTAGTTGTAAAATAGGCTGAACCCAGTTAAACCTGATTTTCTTCTGTGACTCTGTGAAAATGTGCCTTTTTTTTCATGCTAGCTGTGATTTGTAGTTTTGCCTACAGGCAAGAGAACAATGAGTGCATGAATGTAACATCTAGCACCTGTTTTCATTTAAATCTAGTAGTAATGAATTAGCTTGTTTTTGCCATTGAATTCCATTTTTAAGTTGCTTTGGGTGTGGTTAGACTTGTACAAAGTGCAGTTAAGTTAGAGGTAAGGTATACCAGTCCACCCATAACAATCAGAAACTTACCTCCCCGTTAAGGTCGCCTCTTTGTCCACTTCTGGCAATTATGCTGGAAGTTTTTAGGTGGTTTTCATGCCTACAGTTTGTTTACTCTGGTCTGAATCCGTTGATGAGTTTGCAAACTTGTAGCTTTTCCTTGTGACTGGGTTTTCCTTCACACAGAGAACTCCTTGTGAACCAGAATGCATCACTACAAACCATGTGACAACATTCAGTTGGCTTTTTGGCCAGATGTGGCTGGGGAAGGAGCAATAAAAGGAACTACAGGGGATAACAGGGAGAAATGAATCCTGTCATTCCTGTCATGGGCAGTTTTATTCATTTTATGGCTAGTTGCTACAGTTTGTGTACTCTGCATATCTATGGTACTCTGCCACATCCCAGATTGCAAAGCATACCAGGATACTTAACCTGGTTCTTAGATCAGACCACAACAAACCAGTGAAACTGGCCTGGACACAAATGATGGTACCCCTAAAAAAGACTGAAAATAAGTTGACCACAGGGATGTTAAACGAAGGTGTGTCCTGTAATTAGCATCACAGATGTCTTCTAACTTGTAATCAGTCAGTCTGCATATTTGATGGGTGAAAAGTCGTCACTGTGTTGTTTGGTATCATGGTGTGTACCACACTGATCATGGACCACAGAAAGTTCAGCAGAGAGCTGTTTCAGACATGAGAAAGACAAGATGTTCAAGGTAAAGGCCACAAGACCATCTCCAAGCATCTTGATGTTCCCGTGACTGCAGCTGCACATATTATTCAGAAGTTTAAGGTCCACGGGACTGTAGCCAACCTACCTGAATGTGGCTGCAGGGCAAATTGAAGAGACTGATAACAGGAATGGTAATCAAAAAGCCCAGAGCATCTTCCAAAGAGATCAGAAGTGAGCTCCAAAGTCAAGCTACATCAGTGTCAGATCGCTCCATCCGTCGCTGTTTGAGCCAAAGTGGACCTAATGGAAGATGACCAAGGAGGTTATTTAGCTGCATCTGGCACAGTGAATCTGTGCAGGTACAATGAAATCTCAAGACTTCTGGAGCGAAAGATTTCAGAAAGATTCATCTCATTCGCAAGTTAGGGGTCCTCCCAACAAGATTATGACCCAAACGCAGCTAAAACCATCCAGGAATGGCTAAGAACAAAACACTGGACTCTTCTGAGGAGGCCTTCTATGAGCCCTGATCTAAATCCTTTTGCACATCTGTGGAAGGAGCAGAAACATACAGACTGGAGAAACATCCTTCCAACCTGAGACAGCTGGAGCAGTTTGCTCATGAGGAGTGGGTCAAAATACCCGTCGACAGGTGCAGAAGTCTCATTGAGAGTTACAGAAATCCCTTAAGTGCCTCAAAAGGTTGTGCAACAAAATATTAAGGGGACCATCATTTTTGTCCAGGCCAGTTTCATTAGTTTGTTTTTTAAAATAATTATATTGAACCACAATTCAAAAGCAAACATTTCAAGTTATTTCAATGACCATTGCAGGGTTTTCTTTCTTCAACAGAAAGGTACAGACAGTCCTGTACATAGAAACCACAGACTTTTTTTCTAAGCCCCTGTTGCGCTGGAACACCACACATCAAAAATTAGGTTTTTTTTTTTTTTTGGACCATGACCCTTGCTCCCTACACATCCTACTCACCAAATTTGGCTCCCTGAAACTTTATCCTCTACTCCAGTCACTTAAGTTGAGGATTCCCCTGTGCCACGCAGGGGAGTTCCAGTGAGCATCACAGTCAAATGACTACAAGTGGTTTGAATGAAACTTTCACAAAACAGCAGTGCAGTGCTGCCCAATGAGATGTTGTTTGAGGATAAATTTTCCTAACTATTCTTGGGAAGATTTAACAGTTCTATAGAAACCACCTGAATGTCAGGATGTTTACCATCTTAATAATCCTGTAGTCTTCACTGCTGCTTAACACACATACACAGTCATGTGAGTATGAGGTAATGGAAAGGTTATGGAGCCTGGCTATCGCACATTGCCCTCAAACAGAAAGTTATTCATTACCTGCATTATATTATAAGTAGCTCAGAAAATGACAATAGTTAATGGTGCAGTTTTTCATTTTACTGAGAGGAATTTTCAGTAAATATTGATAACATACTTGAATGTTGCATATAAAAAATTTTGTACACCTTTAAAACTTAGTTCTTGGCATTTAGAAGAACTAAGTGTAAAAACACCAACTTGTGGCTTTATCTTGGGTTAAAGCTTGAACAGCTTTTTGGTAACCTCATGGTAACAACAGGAAGCCACAGTGGGTGGTCAGGTGCAGCTTTCTTATTGGAGAACTTTCACGTTGCATGCTGACATATATATTCTTTTAATTTGAAAAGAGCCACGTTAGCTGTTTTCTCCTTTTGGCAGTCTTTGTGTCAAGCTAAGCATATTCAGGCTTTGTCTTTATGTTTAACCCTTCAACACCAAACCATCATCGGTGGCAGAACGGATATCAAATGTCACGCCGTTCGCGGACTTCCAGCAACAATTACTGTAATAACCCTGTGTTGGGTGTGAAGGTCAATTTCTCAGCTTTCAGAAGCCATTTAAATTTTTCTGATAGGACAAACAGTCGCATAATTACGGTAATTCAAAGTTCGTTTAATCTGACGTCCCAGTGGTGGTGTGCTGTGTTGATCAGATGTTCACGGCTGGTAACGGCAGGTAACAGGTGTATCGGCCGCAATCACCCGGTGTTAGGGGGTTAATGGCTGTAGTCTATATTCACTGCAGCATAACGCACATTTGTTTTGTACATATGGTGTGAGCCCACTGAGAAATGATGCACATGCTTGAATGGAAAAAAAACCTAAGGATCATCTCGGTGTACAGACTGAGATGATCTTCAGAGTCCTTCAGGGTAAATGAATCAGAGCCATTACTACAGTTGGGACATACACGCATCAGTGATTAATAATGAGTCCTGGATGAATGCTGTGTATCTCATTTCTCCTTTTTAAGGAAGCATTGCCTCAGTGGTTCATTTTCAGAAGACAGTCCTGGGAAATGACCCCGACAGAAATGTTCTTGATTTCCTAGAACGCCAGACATGCGACAGCTAAAGCAAGGTGGTTGTTCTTCTCGAGTGCTTTGTTTTGGAGCCACCAGCATCAGTCAGTTGGTTTTCATAAACAGTGTAATAAGTTATTTTTACAAAGGAGAAATGAACTTATCTTTGGAGGTCACATGGGGAAAAAAAATCCACCATAAAACATACTGAAACAATCCTGGCTTTGTTTAGTTTGTTGTTTTTTGTTCTTCCTGTGGATAAGTCATACAGCATTCTCATATTTGTAGGGACCTGCTACAAACGAAGCCCTACACTCATCTGTTTCCAGAGTCGTGCCAAATGCAACTTTTTGAACTTTTGGGGCTTCGGAAAAAGCAAATAAGTCTGTGCACTGGCTGAGCGCTGGGCACCGTTACAGTAGACATAGAGAGACACACAGAGTGTTCTTCCCTGTTCCTTAACCAGGAGAGTAAAATGTTTATGGGTGTTTTGGCGTGCCTTCATTGAGAAACAAAAACATTGCTTACCCAACAAACAAATATGAGAATAGAGCATTTGGGTGCAGCCTCAGCTGTACAAATGTTCAACAGTCATATTAATAAAGCACTATGTGACTTGGGTACAGACAGGATAGTACTGTGGAAATACATACTGAAACCTCAAAGTGAGTCAGCATTTTTCACTTCCAGTTTGTCCTAAAATAAGTTTTTTTTTAATGTTTGTTTGGTTAGATGCCTGAAATAAGGGTGGTGGTTAACACGAGCTTTAGTTATTTTCACATTTTGGTCTACAACACAGAATGCATGAGTAAGTGTGTCGATTTGAAAGCCATTGTGTGTCTCAGAGAAGGCATGGCTTGGAAAAGTGTGGAAATGAGAGCAGCAGGGGTTGGGGGCATCATGTCGAACGAAGGAGCTTAGCTGGGGTGATGCCACCATGGTGTGTAGTTCATTTGTAAGATTTGACTTCTTTTTGTATTTATGCTAAAAAAAAAAAGTACTGCAGTACTCTGAATGCAAGACCTCGTCAAAAAAGCATTCTAGGACTCGGAGGAAATTCTTTTAAAAAAACTTTCTTCTTTATCCCAGAATATCTGGTGTGTGGTAAATATAACTGGTAGGTTATGCAGCCCGGTACAGTCTCACATTAACTGTCCCTCTCTTCTGCAGCTGTGGTGGATCTGAACGGACGTTATTTCGGTGGGCGAGTCGTCAAGGCCTGCTTTTACAATCTAGACAAATTTCGTATTTTGGACCTCGGCGAGCAGGTTTGAAGACACCCTGGGAAGCTGAAAGAACACCACCCCATGATGAGCTTACATCATCTCCCCACATGTACATACATTTTTTTTTATATTTCCTGAACAGCAGTCTGTGTAGTAGTACAGGTCTCTATTGTAGAATATCATTTTTTCCTGTGCTTTAATAAATACCTTTATGTAAAAACCAAATAAAGGCTATCAACTGTATTGTCGGTTTTGTCATTATTACATGCAAATGTATTTTTGGTATTAAATCTTTATTAGCATATACAAGAAAGCTGATTCCTCATGTTGATTGGCCTTGTGTTTTTGAGTGTCAAAATGTGAACGCTAATATAATGAGAAGTTAAACTCTAGAAACAGACACACACATCTCATGATGGAGTTGCTCCAGATATCCAAGAAGCCTAGTTTCCCTGTCTGAATTTTGTCTGACATAATGCTGGTTCCTCACTAGTGCTAGCACATCCCCGGAGAGCCATGGTCTTGGTTTAGCCTTATTGGATTATAGGAGAGGGACTGGGACAGTGAACGCAACCCCAGCCTCATTCAGAACTTATGTAAGTGCGCCAGAAAGGGCCCTGGAGGTTCCAGTGAAAAACGTCAGGAGGGATCCCACTGGAGAAGGTTTAAATCAGATCAGGGTAACTGGTTGGATGGAGAAACAGCAACAAGAAGGGAGACCCATTTAGAAGATTTAATTATTGCATTCATTGAGGGTTGCAGAGGTCAAAGGTTGAGGAAATGGGAGTTAATGGGCACAAACTGAGGAGTAAAAAATGTTAGATCAGCTATTCCTGTTGCATAAAATCATTAAAACTAGAATTAAGAGTTTATTCAATTGAACAGCAAAATGTTACAAAAGAAAATACACAATTCCTTAAGTTGATTTTAAATGAAGTACAAAAGCTGATAAAGAATAAAGTGGCTTTTAGTGAGCCTGTAGTAACAGAGTGTGTGTGTGTGTGTGTGAGTATAAACGGGAACTGGACTTGATGTTGAGAACGCGTCCTGAACATGCACATCAGATTTTTGAGTTTGTGTGAAACTCTGAATGTATCAACAGTGCAACTTGAGACCTCATAGGGGGGCATAAGACACTGTTTGCTCATGGTAGTTCCTGTAGTAGAGTGCACACAAACACACACAGTGTACCAAGGCTGAGTATTTATTGCACTTGGTCAGGTATGATTACACCATGGGCCACTTGCTGCAAGTCATCTTCCCGTACTCCCTGGATTCCTGTCCCAGTGTAAATGATGTAACATGTGAGTCATGTCCTGTATGTGGTATGCACCCAATCAGCTATCAGGTCGCCTCCTGCAGCATTCTCAGGCTGGTCTCCGGCAAGTGTTCTTCATCACTCTTGGGTTGCACAAGAAATTTGCCCGAGACACATTACTGGTTACATGTTGCCCGTCAGTGACATAATTAGAAAGGACCATTTATGCTTTGATGACAGCTGTACAAGTCTGTTTACAAGATATTACTTTAGATTCGGACCTGAGCTTTAAAAATAATCCTTATTTGTCTTATATTGGGCAGCCTCTCAGTTCATCCACAAACTGTTTTAACTTCTCTCCATGTAAGCCAGTTTTCTTCTGATTGGCTGCCCCTTGCAAACAGAAGGTTTATACAACAGGTGAGTAGGACCTCTGTGCGCACAGGCAGGATGCTGTGCATGAGATCCACCACATCAAGGATATCTGCTCTCTTTTACATCATGAAAACAAAAAACAGCGCTCAGAGCTAGGTCCAAAACTACTGCTAATTCCCTTGTTAACTACATGCATCAGGTACACTGGGACCATCTACTTTGCCTGTATTGGATGTTCCCTAAAGAAAATCAGGAATGCATCCGCAACGACGAGCCAAGGCTGTGGAACATACTAGAGACAGTTAAGAAAGGTGTCTGAATAGTTTTTAAGGTATTTAGGAAATGAATGCCTTCACTTGCTCACGGTTTGATGCCAAGAGTGCCAGTTTAGGAGCATATGGCTAAGGGCTGACTGCTTCTATGGCTGTACAAAATAGTGAGGTCATTACAGTTCTGACCTTGCTCCTTTGTGTTAGGGGGCACAGTTTGACATCGTAGTCCAGTAGCATAATAAATTTAGGCTGTAGTGACGCTATTGTCCTTAGTGTTTTTATCCACTAGCGAGGTGGCTGTTAGCTGCAGTTACTGGGCAAAGCTCAGTAACCGAGCTCTTTATATTTTGTGAGGATAATGGGAAATAGTTGCAGTATTTCTGTGTAAATTCAAATACATGGAAATACAGTATATACTGCAAAAACAGAGTTTGCACAAATCCAATGAGCTTGAAAGTCACCTGTTTTTCATCAACACAGCCTGAATTCTCTCAGGTAAGCTTGCAGTTTATTTAAGTCATCTTCAAGATGTTTTCCAGGATACTTGAAGGACATTCCAAAGCTCTTCTTTGGATGTTGGCTGCCTTTTGTTTCACTGTCTGTCTGAAAAATGAAGCCGTTGACAGTGAGATGCTTTTCTCACGGTGGTCAAAATCTGATGGTACTTTTCTGTGCTTGTAATTCCACCAATTTTGACAAGATCTCCAACACCGCTGGCTGAAATGTAGACCCAAACCATGACAGAGCCTCCACAGATGCCTGTAGACACTCACTGTTGGACCTCTCTCCTGACCTCCTCTGTACTTATTGATGGTGATATGAAGCTAAAAATGTCAAATTTGGATTCATCCCTCCATCAGACCTGTAACCACTGATTTTCAGTTCTTGTGTAATGTGACATACCTGCCTCTGTACAGCCACTGAGACCATTTCTGATGAGCTTCGGTGAACAGTAGATGGATCATCTGAAGATCCAGATGTGTCTCTCTGGTCCTGTGTCAAACTCTGCTATGTTTTGCTTCTTTTTTTTTTATAGATTCAACTAAAGAAATGGGAACAAATGATGTGTTTTTGTGACAGGCTGCTAGTAACTAAGGGGTTCTTTGCCAAGTTGTGGACCTGTTTTTAATGATTCATAGGTCAGTGTTAAGTGGCTTAACAAACAAAAAATCATCATTTCCTCTGAAAATGATCAGGGACGAGGACTGGACTGAAAACGAGCGATAAAGCAGCCGATGACCTTCAGAAAACCCGGAGATCGACTGCTGGACACCCTTTTAAAAAGTGTCTGGCTCCTTTGCTTCTGGAAGCAAAACACAGCAATGAGGGGGTGGCTCCAGACTCTTGTGCACTGTAAGCGCACTCTGATGTCACTGCTATGTGCTGGTATAAACAGAGCTGTGAATGAATGATTTCCTTTTTCGTTCAGTTGCTGTTAGCCCCACTTTGAGACCACTGAAGCAGTGGCTTCCATACTACCCTATTATCACAGAGGGTGGGCTTACTTATGTCTCCTAGAGTGTCCAAAAGTAGAGCCTTCAGCTATCAGGACCCTCTCCTCCTCAGCCCCCCAGGTTTAAAGATAAGGCTTTAAACTTTCCTTTTTGATAAAGCTTAAAAAAGTCAGGAGTGGGTCAGGTTACCCTGAACTGCCATAGGCTTGGGCTTCAGTGACCTCAAATGATGAACTGATCACCTCTCCTCCCCTTCATTCCACGCATTCACACCCACACAGACACACACTCAGAGGCACACACCAAACAGCTCAGTGTTTATTGTTTTATTGTTCCTTTGTCTTCCTGCTCCTCTCTCACCTTTCTGTCTGTGCGTTGGTCGTGGCAAACAGGAAGTTTTTCCTCTTGCTTGGGGGGGTGGGGGGTGGAATACACACAGTGAATGTCCCAAAGTGAATGCTGTCAATGATCCAGTAATGACTCCTGAGTACACATCTGTAAATGCTGCCAATCAGAAACTTTGTCCTTCTGTTAATCATGTCAAAGCTAAGAGTTGTCCTCTGTGTTTTCTGCATATTTCCATCCTAAAGCTCGATTACAAAAGCAGGAATCCCTTTGTGTCTGGAAAGATGTCAGTCAAAGAAAACTGCATTACAGACAAAAGACTTAATCAAGAGTTTCCCTCGAAAATAATGTTTTAATTACTTTTACAGCCCCGAGCCCCAGCTATTTTTATGGAAACTCATTCCTAGACAGACAAGCAGTTTACTCTCCTGAGACAAAATAGAGTCTGTATCACCGTCCCTGCATGCTGTATGGAGTTTGAGAGGAAATGAAGCCATCGCAGTTTTCAGTTTAGTTTGTCAAATTTAACTTTTGTCTTCCCAATACTCACGTTTTTCATTTGTTATTTAAAGATCGATCATGCTCATTTGCCACTCTATATCTTGATTGCTGACCATTTTTACTTTATACTACTCACCTTGGGGTGCAGCCCCTCAATTCATCCATGATTTAAGCCAACTTTCTTCTGATTGGCTAACTCGTGCAAACAAAAGATCCGATGAACAGCAGGTGGGTGATGGCGCATCAGCCCAACTTCCAGGTCCAAGCTTTTACCGCGATGACTGAGGCTGTCGTCTTTTTAACGTTTTTCTAATGTACAAATAAATATTGCTTGACATTAAGCCTTGCATCGGGTCTTTTTCATATCAAATAATCCACATCATGGACATCATAGAGCAACATATTAATGACTAACCTCACTCACACTCAGACGCTTTCTTGGCTGAAGTTTGGTGTGTTTTTGGTGTCTTCTTCCTGTAACAAGGACCCTCAAAATGAGCTGTTATTGGGAACAGTTTAACCTTTATCCCACATCTCTGTGCTAATGTGTTTATACTACCCTACCTATAGCTCTCTAGCTAGCCACCAGGTAGCACATTAGTAAACTTACCAACTCCACCACCCATCCACATGTTGCTGCTACTGAGCTTTCTGTCTTTGTTTATGCACAAAGTCATAGCAGAGCTGTAGTTTTTTTTATTTATTTATTTTTGAAATGTTGAAATGCGTCAGTCAGAACATGATATTTCATCTTTAGGTGGAAATTCACTAGCTAACTTCCTAACTCTGCTAAACCTTATAAAACCTCTTTTCCATAGATCCCTGGAAGTAACCGCTGCAAAAGACTGCCTCTACAAATTTTGGAACAATTTCAGAATAATATTCCTCAATATGAAATTGTGCAGACTTTGGATATCTCATTATCTACAGAACACAATACCAGAAATCTCTGGCTGTGAATACAGCCACTGTGCCGTCCACAAATACAGGCTGATGCTCCATGCTGCAAAGAAGCAGCCATATGTGAACATCGTCCAGGAATGCAGCCGTCTTCTGTGGGCCAAAGCTCATTTAAAATTTCGGCAAAGTGGAAAATTATATACAGGTTTTAGAGCAACATATGCTTCCATCCAATGGACGTCTTTTTCAGGGAAGGCTTTGGATATTTCAGCAAGACAATCCTAAACTGCATACTGCAGTTGTTACAACGGCTTTTAGTAGAAGAGTCCAGGTGCTAAACTGGCCCACCTGCAGTCCAGACCAACTGTTATTGGTGACCAAGGCCCTGCTGAGCAGCTAGAGTCGTCTATGAGTCAAGAATGGGGCAACATTCCTCTCCCAGATGTGCCAAACTGAGCATTCACTATCAGAACAGTTTATATACTTGTATGACAGAAAATAAGGAAAAGCATTACAGTTCCTTTAATTCTGACAAAGCTGGGTGTGACCAGTGGCACTAAAAACCAAAGACAAACAGAAACCCAGTGTTACAGATAGAGGAAGGAGTGCGATAATATTATCATTTAATATCCCAGAACGGTGTCCGTGCTTATGCAAATGTTTAAATATGTCCTGCATTCTTTCTCTGGGGCAAAAATGTTGTTTTTTGTTTCACAACCATTTGACCTGAATGCTCTCACCTCAGACTGGAACATATCTGAATCCTCCAGGCAAAGTTCACAACCTGACCTCGAATGACTCTTAATCAGCTTGGATTTTCATTAAATAAATAAAAATTTGTGTGGCATTTGAATATCTGTGATGGATCTGAATTCTGCAAGCATTGTGTTTGGTGTTGTCCTTTTGTTTGGGAGGAAAGAGTTTGTCACTGATTCATAAACTCTATTCAGTAACCGGGACAATGTTGGAAATGACATAAAGAATCGTGGTTGCTTTTGGGAAAAGGTTGGAAAGAGGTCAGAAGCAGTGCATGCTTAAGCTGAGGCAATGAAGGACTTTAAAAATTATTATGTGGCATTAAAAAAAAAAGATGTCACATCGTTCACAGAACAATAATTAAAAATAAATGAAGTCATGATGAAGTCAGCAATGAGAATCATAAACTGTCTGCTGAAAGCATGACGTTTTATAGTCGCAGTGTAATGGATCAGTGTGTGTGTGTGTGTGTGTGTGTGTGTGCGTTCAGCTTTTCTGAGCTCTCCCTTTGCAGACTGTTGTTATACTGATCGGGCTTAAGTTGCAAAGCAAACAGCAACACGAAGAGCGACAATATTTGCTCAGTTTGTTTGGAATGGAAAGCTGTAAAAGCAAGAAAACACGTTCAAATTAATTTTTTAAAAAATATCATAGTGGGGTTTTTTGAATGCACGTTTTAAAAACATTTTAATTGATTATTATTTTTACTTTAAAGCAGCTTATTAAACCTGTCCAGCTTCTTCACCTGTTAACCAAACCCTCTTTAAGCTGAATATCATTTGTTTATCAGTCTTTATTTTTATCTTCATTTCCCTTCAAATGACGTTATTGCACTATAAAATAAAAGCGTGCTTGGTTAATGCGGGCTTTTGTTAAATCCACTATATGTATAATGATACCCATTGTGACTCAGTGGGACGGCCCAGTATGAGAAGGCAGAGCGAGGTGATGTGAGGTTCTGCACGTCTCTTCTAGGGTTGGTTTCACACATCTTTAGACTGAAGAAAGTAGCTGAGATTTTGGTGGGGGTTGCGAGTGGACGTGGGGAACGGGGGGGGGGGAAAAAGAAAAATCATCTTTCCCACAAAGGGCGCAGACGTGGAAGCAATTAAAAAAATATTCTGGCTTAAAACGTTAAATCAGAATTTAATCTGAATCTGAATCGTTTTATTTTTAAGTCGCATTTCGTTTGTTTGTTTGTTTGTTTGTTTGTTTTTACGTCAGAAAAACACACAAAAAGGGGTTTCGATTGTAGAAACAGTTTATTATAATTATCCTTAAAAAATGATATTCAAAAATAATAAATGCATATAAATATATTTTTAAATACTATAAACAAGGCTGCACATTAGACCACGACGAAATCGAGATTAAATGAAAACACTGCATTTTAATACATAAAAAACCTACAACGCAAAAGCTCGGGAATATTTAAAAATCAGTCTTATTTCTAATCTTTAATCACTTTAATCACTATATAGGATATTAATTATACCCGCTGATGTGACAGTAGCTGAAAATAGAAAGGAATGACTAATATAACAGGGAGTACAGTCTGTTTGAGAACTATTGCACTAAATGCCGGTGATGAAAAAATGCCGGCGATGAGAAAAAAAATGGTTACATATGAAGTGATGTTACACGGATCTACCACAGAGAGGCGCTGTGGCAGTTTCTTTGTGTGTGTGTTTGTGTGCGCGTGTAGTATGTGTGAATGTACGTGCCTACGTGCGCGCGCCCGAAGTGACGTAGCGTGCCGGCCGCGCGGGCGGAGTTAAATAGCGGGTGTGTGCCACAGACCGGCAGATTAAACCCGGCTCTCCAACGGTTCATATGTCCGACAGTCTCTGAACGGAAGAACCGCGCTTCAGTTTTAGACAGCCTGCGTATCTTTTAAGCCTTTTCATCGACCGGATTTAAGCGTCTCAGTTCTCGTTTCTGCTGTGCTGTTTGTAAGGCCCAAAGGAATGCCCAGAGAGCTCACCCAGAACAGGATCCAAAAGATCTGGGTTCCCACAAAGGATGACAGACGGAGAGGTTGGTATTTTATGGTCCCTCAGTTGTTACTTAATATAAATAATTGTATTTTTAGATGCATTTCCGCGTATTAACTGTGATGGGCTGGGTTTAACGGTAATCAACCTCATTTCTTTCCTGACGACATGTGACTGCGGTGGTCAGTATTGCCATTATGAGCTCTTTTAGCTTCACCAGGTCGCCGCTGTTGCTACAGAGTAGCCGCATAATGTTATTTATGTATCTGAATCTCCGTCTTGGGAGGATATTGAGTTTTTGGTGATGCTTTGCACCTGCCGCCGTATGCCGGTCCTTTACCGAGTCGAAAGACCGGCATCATTCATTCGTTGATTGGTGGTCTTGCTCAGCACGTGCAACACGTCACAACCCCCTCTAACTTGAGCATGACGAGGCTCCTGCTACTATGGTTACCATAGAGCATAGAGTTTACCCTCCCCCCGCCTTAATCCGCGTGTGACGCTTTTAAGTGGGTTCCGGTCCATCGGCAGTGTACGTGAATGCGGCGGTGACCCGCTAACGCTGCTGTGTCTCTTAAAAACAGAGACTTGTTAAAGGATGCGTCCTTTCGAGGAAAATAAGAGAATTTAATGTCGTTTGCGTATTTAATTTGTGTGCTTTTGTCATTCTGGTCTTTGTCTCCAGTCAGCTGGCTTCTAATGTCATGCTAAGAAAAGAAAACTGACGCGCCTGCTCAAATTGAAATGGTGCGTATTTGGCTTCACTATGGCTGCTCCTCATTGATTATTGATGGGATGCTGTGCATGGTTGACCAATGATCTGTCAGTGCTGGAGGGGTTTTCTTAAGTCTCGTTCCAGAATTGGTGAGAGAGAACTGGCAAATGTATCCAATTTAACCTTTTTTTTTTGTTGTTCTGTGAAATAAAGGAATTGAACGATCAGCTGTGAGGGATAGAGGTGCAGTACTGCGCAGGAGGTGAGATGGAGAAGGGAGAGGCTGCGGAAGGATGACTCGGATGTCTGAACATCTTAAAGACTTTGATCCGTTTTTCCGTTTAAGCACTTCTGTTGTGGAAGCAAGATTAGTGGCACTGTGGGGATGCGTAGGCCTGGCGGAAGATGAATGATCTCTGATGCAGATGCAGCAGTGATGGAGAAGGTGTGACAGAGGCAGCACTCAGAAACGTAACTTGGTGTGAAATCTCCCATAGGCCTTCTGGGAGTGAGGGTTACTGTATGTCTGCTCATGTGAAAACAAATCACCCTAGATCATGTAGGGCAGTTAATGGCTAACAGAAATGGGTCAGATGTGCAGCGAGGTGGAAGCAGAACGTGAGGCCGCTGGGGCAGAAAGCGACGTGCTTACTGGGAGTGTGTAGGGAAATGGAGATTATGGGTTGCTGGGTTGGAAAAAAAGATTTATAACCACTTATGTTTGCCACTGGTTGCTGACTGCAATCATTAACTTAAATTCTGTGCTTGTATTTTTTGCTTCTTCATTGCCTGTAGTCAAAATAATGGGGACCTATAATGCTTTCATTTGTCTCTGTGCGTGTACACACTGTCAGTGTTGGTCATATTAAATGTGGCCAAAGTTTCCAATTTTTTTTTTTATATTGTATTTTTGTAAATGGACATGGTTGTCATGACACATCTCACCACATCTCTCTGCAGCAGTTGGCGCTCCCCACTTTGCCAACCCACCCACAGTCATCGTCATGGTGGGTCTGCCGGCTCGGGGCAAGACGTACATGTCCAAGAAACTCACCCGCTACCTCAACTGGATAGGCATGCCCACCAAAGGTATGCTCATAAATGGCAACACACATTACAGCTTTTTCAGTAGCTTATCAGTTATAACTATATATCTATAACACTCTGGTCCTGGAAGTAAACTGCATTAAATCATGTTTCCAAATTTGGACATTGTGTTCACACTTGTGTCTCGTATATGTGTGTGTAGTCTTTAATGTAGGAGAGTACCGCAGAGAAGCAGTCAAGAACTACAGCTCTTATGATTTCTTCAAGCCTGACAATGAGTGTGCTTTGAAAATCAGGCAGTAAGTCTCCCCACCCCATGCCACACACAAAATGTTATGCATATATATATATATATATAATACAACAAAATTCACATTTCTATCATCTTTGCTTTTCAGGCAGTGTGCCTTAGCAGCCTTGAGAGATGTCAGGTCCTATTTGAAGGATGAAGGCGGCCAAATAGCGGTGAGTTTCCTGTCATGCATTTCTTTTCACCTTCTCATAAATTTGTTTCCCTGACAACCTTGTCTTACAAAGGTTTTTCAAAACTTTGTATATGTATACCCTTTACTTTTTAGGTCTTTGATGCCACCAACACAACAAGAGAAAGGCGAGACATGATCCTCAAGTTTGGGGAGGAGAACGATTTTAAGGTATGTGCTGCTAATGTTACTGGAGGAGCCGAGCTACTGTGCCAGTGGAGCACCTTTTTTTTAAACGGTCTCATTTTTCTGCTCAGATCTTCTTCATTGAGTCCTTGTGCGACGATCCCAATGTCATTGCGTCAAACATCATGGTGAGTCACAAATAAGGCCTTGCAGGGCATTGTGCTGTTGTAGTAATGTTCGTGAATCTCTGGCACCGGGTGTGTTTTTGCCATCTTGAATTTATTTATTTTTTCCCCTCCTTATGCAGGAAGTGAAGGTGTCTTGCCCAGACTACCGGGACTGCAACAAGACTGATGCCATGCTGGATTTCCAGAAAAGGATTGAATGCTACAAAAAGAGCTACCAGCCTCTGGACCCTGATCAGTATGACAGGTAAAACTCTCAGCTTTTTCTTGCCCCTTGCTTCATACCGAATGCAAATCCTTCAGATGAATCACTCCTGTTCTGTCTTGTCTCAGGGATCTCTCCTTCATCAAGGTAATCGATGTGGGTCGCCGTTTTCTCGTCAACCGCATCCAGGATCACATTCAGAGTAAGATCGTCTACTACTTGATGAACATCCACGTCCAGCCCCGAACCATCTACCTGTGTCGGCACGGAGAGAGCACAGACAACCTGGAGGGCAGGCTGGGTGGTGATGCTGGCCTCTCGCCGCATGGCAAGCAGGTACACACGAGCAAACCTCCGAATGATGTGTTCTCTTGTCTTTAATCCTCTTGAAGAATAATTACGGTTCCCTTCCCTGCTGTAGTTTTCATCCGCCCTGGCTCGATTTGTGGAAGAGCAGCAGCTGAAGGAACTAAAGGTCTGGACGAGCCAGCTGTGTCGCAGCATCCAGACTGCTGAGCACCTGGGAGTTCCATATGAGCAGTGGAAGGCTCTTAATGAGATTGATGCAGTGAGTGTCACGTGAAGACTTTAATTAAAACAAAAACAAACAAAAAAAGACACGATGCACATCCCTAATTCGACGTGTGCTTTCAGGGCGTCTGTGAGGACATGACCTACGATGAAGTAAAGGAGAAATTCCCTGAGGAGTTTGCTCTGAGAGATGAAGATAAATATTATTACCGCTACCCTGCTGGAGAGGTATGTGAGCAGGCGATTCACGTTCATAAAACCCTAAAATACAATTTTTATTTCCCCTTTTTCTAACCCCCTTCTACCTTTGCAGTCCTACCAGGACCTTGTGCAGCGGGTGGAGCCGGTCATCATGGAGCTGGAGAGGCAGGAGAACGTGTTGGTTATTTGCCACCAGGCTGTCATGCGCTGCCTACTGGCCTACTTCCTGGATAAGAGTGCAGGTGGGTACTATAAATCCTACACACCCACCTGGGTTAAAGGTCAAATCTAAACATCTGTTAGGATACTTAAATCTATTGCATCTTTTATTCATATTTTCTGGTCATTTGTTATTCCAGATGAGATGCCCTACTTGAAGTGTCCCCTCCACACGGTGCTCAAGCTCACCCCAGTTGCTTATGGCTGCAAAGTGGAGTCGATCTCCCTGAACGTGGAGGCGGTAAACACCCACAGAGAACGACCAGAGGTAATGGGGGAGGTCTCATTTCTGAGAGCTGGACTCAGTGTCACCTCCTTTATCTGAGCAGCTGCTGTTCATTGTCTTTATTCATGAAACCCCACACATGCTGTGTCTGAGTCTGTGTGTTATCTCTGTAGGAGGTTAAGAGGGGTCCTGGCACCTTGATCAGGAGAAACAGCGTGACTCCTCTTACCAGCCCAGAGTCAAACATCAAGAAGCCTCGCATTGACGACCTGGAAGAGGCTCCCCTCCAGGAATTGCACCTCTGCAGCCCATCACACATCCCCCTCACTCTGTCTGGACAGGTGGGTTTATCAAAACCTTTCTAACTTTAATATTTTGAGGCATTTTTGAGAGGCTGTGTATTTGGACACAAGCAAAGTAGGCTTCTTTTTTTTTTTCTTTTTCTTAAAAGTTGTTTATCTTGGCTGGAAATCCAGCTGAACAGCATTCAGGAAGTGACGAGACACAGATGTTCTACACACATTTCCTTCCTGTCAGCTCTCTGCATGTGCTCACTCACTTTTCTTCTCATCCTTTTTCCCCTCTGCTGCCCCCTCCCTCCTCCTCGCCTTACAGCACTGGCTGGGCAAAGTTTGCCTGTAAGTATTTGGGATCTTCTGTCAGTCTCTTCTCTTATGTGTTTTATGCTGTATTCACTGACGGTTCTTTTCCTAGAGTTCCACAATACTTAACTGTGTGTTTATTATTACAACAGTTTTACAGTAACTCTTATCCAAACTTGACTCATGGGAAATGATAAATCATAGCAATGGGGAAAAGGAAAGTTCTATTAGTTCATGGAGGAACGCCCACATTTCTGTTTAGCATTCCTGTCATTCTTGTCTGTTTTCATCACTGCTACTCCTGATCCATGCTGACCGTCTTGTTCTTGTCTGTGTGTTTTGGTCTATTTTTGGCCTGTCCTGTGCTGCTTAAAGATGCACCATCCTCCACTATCTAAAGGTGGTTTCGCTCTTAGTCTTTCAAAGGTAAATGCATTTTAAAGGCTATGCAGTTGCTTCAGTTTTGCCAGCAGCAACATGTGAATGTAATATTTAAATCTGCCAACCTCTGCAAACCAAGTGGAGTCTGCTTAAATTCCTCCATATGTCTAATTTGTTGGGTGCAGCCTTTTTAGAATGCCATCATCTGTAGGCAAACACTAATTGTATAGTTAAATGAATATGCAACATCCGTGCACTTCCTCAGTGGCATGAGGACGAATGACATGCCTGCACCAGTTTTGCTGGCGCAGTGGAAAAGTGTGAATAACACTGCCGGGTATGTATTTGTGCGTGCGTTGCTGTCGGCTTCATTCATAATCACCTGAGGATTAAAGCGGTGCAGCCGCAGCAACCTGTTCGGACACCGGTGAACTGTGCATTTTCACACCCTCTAAAAATATCAAGGCCCAGATTAGCTTAGCGCCTGAGAAAATATGTGATGTAACATGTGGTTTAGGCATTACACTCTGTGGCTACAGGATATTTGCGCAAGAGTGCTGCCTTTTGTGTTAAGGAATCTGCAGCAGCTAGTAGTGCATAGCTGGTAGTTGTAGTAATACAAGAGGAATTAATGTTGTGGGGTTTTTGTGTGTTTGCAGAACTTGAGCTCACCCGCTCGCCTTGACATCCTGCAGCCCTGCCAGTGAGACGTTATCAACGTGTTGCGTGGATCGCTCGGTGCAACCAACATCAAAGTCTCCTTCACAACCAACACTTTGTCAGTGAAATATCAACTTTTTTTTTTCTTCCCAAAGCCGAGGCCACAGGTTGCTGCACGTCTTTCTGTTCAAAACACAATTGTTCTATTTAACTGATGTCGCATCACAGCTACTTTTTCCTGTGATTGACTGAATCTGTGTTTTTGGAGAATATTTTAGACCTGCTGCAGCTCTGATGGAAACCAGTTTCTCATGGTTTTTTTTTTTTTGGAGAGACCAAAGACTGTTCTACCCAGACAAAACTTTCATTTTCTTTTTTTGATATATTTATTGTTATAGAAATTTTTTTTTTTTCCTTTTAGTTTACATTGTCAACTTTGTAGTAGTTGTACACTGGTGTTTTTCATGTACTCATTTTTGTTAAATGTGTAATTGATTTGTTTGTATGCTGACACACTACAAAATGCGCAATATTTTGCACAGCGGTGAACCATTTTGCTTCTGTTTGTCAGTATTTTTCTTTTTGTGTTAACAATAATGATGGAGGTGATTTTTGCCGTAGAGTGCCTGTAGCGCTTGTCTTGCAAGCCTAATGCTGCTTCTCCTACACCCCCACCCCCTCCAGACTCTATTCATTTCGCCTAATAACTCTACATGTCATCTCAATATTTTATTTTTAGTTTAGTTTCAGTGCCACAGTGCATGCTTATCATTAGAGTTGTCTCTACTGATAGGAAATGTTTATTTTCCTTTTGCTCTCATTGTCTGCAACGCACAAAGTTAAGAACCTATAATTTTTTTTTTTTAAAGAAAAAAGCGTGCTGTTAATAATATCTCTGTAAATGTTAGTGTACATATGGTACTTGCATATATACTTAACAGCATTGGATGGGAGATGACTTGGAAACATTGTGGGAGACTTTTGATGAAAATGTGTGTAACTCTCTTTTTGTAATACTGTGTGACTGAAAGGAAAGCATGATGCCTGCAGAGAAAAATGGAACAGGTCTGCTTGAGATACCTGAAAACTGTTTTTTGTTTTTCGTAAAAAGTGTTTTATTTATTTATTTTTACGTAGTTTTGAATAAGTGTTTGGAGGGAAATGCACCCTGTTTTGATAGACTGTAAATTTGGTTTTTTTTCCCTTTTATTTGGTGGACCAATAAATTCACTCCAGGGGGAAAAAAGCTGTTTGTGTTTTCACTGGCCCATATCCAACAGTATTCAGGCTACTCTGTGCTTCCTTTTATGGTGCTAATCTGCAGATGACATTGCATGTTCTGGCTATCTCACCTATTGACATGAGTTTCACAGAGCTGCACAGTTACAGGCTGTTTATCAGTCCAAATGTGACTTGGTGCATTCAGGAAGTTGCTATGACCGTAAACAATAAAGCATTCACTCTTGGAAGTACACAACACTGATAAAAGCCTGATCTGTTTTTTTTTTTTCTTTTTTGGTTAAAAAAAAAAAAAGCAGGTGAATGACTAGTGGAAATATTTTTGTTGTATAGTACTGTACAATTATGCAGTGGTATCATTCATCAGGTTATGCATAGTCACAAAAAGGCAAAAAGTCCATTTCATCAGGAATTCATATAAAGTTTAAGCAAATAAAGAAATGAGTTTTTACATGTATACAGTGGAATGTGGTGTATTTTAGAACAGAAAATGTGCACTAAAATGATTATGATTTCAAATGACATACTGTATTGCCAAATGTATTCACTCACCCATCCAAATCATTAAATTCAGGTGTTCCAGTCACTTACACGGCCACAGGTGTATAAACCAAGCACCTAGGCATGCAGACTGCTTCTACAAACATCTGTGAAAGAATGGGTCACTCTCAGGAGCTCAGTGAATTCCAATGTGGTACCAACAAGTCCAGTTGTGAAATTTCCTCACTACTAAATATTCCACAGTCAACTGTTAGTGGGATTATAACAAAGTGGATGCTATACTGAGGTGCATAGTGCAGAGAGGTCACCAACTTTCTGCAGGCAGTCACTACAGACCTCCAAACCTCATGTGGCCTTCAGATCAGCTCAAGAACAGTGTGTAGGGAGCTTCATGGAATCGGTTTCCATGGCCGAACAGCTGCATCCAAGCCTTACATCACCAAGCGCAATGCAAAGTGTCAGATGCAGTGGTGCAAAGCACGACGCCACTGGACTCTAGAGCAGTGGAGACGTGTTCTCTGGAGTGATCAATCACACTTCTCCATTTGGCAATCTGAGGGATCAGTCTGGGTTTGGTGGTTGCCAGCAGATCGGTACTTGACTGACTGCATTGTTCCAAGTGTAAAGTTTGGTGGAGGGGGGATTATGGTGTGGGGTTGTTTTTCAGGAGTTGGGCTTGGCCCCTTAGTTCCAATGAAAGGATCTTTTAATGCTTCAGCATACCGACACATTTTGGACAATTTCATGCAATCAACTTTGTGGGAACAGTTGGGGGATGGCCCCTTCCTGCTCCAACATGGCTGCACACCAGTGCACAAAGCAGATCCATAAAGACATGGATGAGTGAGTCTGGTGTGGAAGAACTTGACTGGCCTGCACAGAGTCCTGACCTCAACCTTATAGAACACCTCTGGGATGAATTAGAGCGGACACTGTGAGCCAGGCCTTCTCATCCAACATCAGTGTCTGACCTCACAAATGTGCTTCTGGAAGAACGGTCAAAAATTCCCATAAAAACTCCTAAAACTTGTGGAAAGCCTTCCCAGAAGAGCTGCTGTTATAGCTGCAAAGGGTGGGCTGACATCATGTAAAACCCAGTGTATTAGGAATGGGATGTTATGTTAACATGCATGTGAAGGCAGATGAGTGACTAGTTATGGCAATACAGTGTATTTAAATTTAGTCACTCACTTAGCCAGTGTAAATTAACATATTAGCATGTTGTTCAGAATAATAGCAATAAATATTTATGCAGCTATTTTAAGGGTATTTGAATACTCATTCTGTAAGGAGACACCCCCAAAAAATTTAAATCCAACAACTTGTTTGACAACAGGAATGAAACGAAAGCAAGACGACATCGACACATTCAAACAGCACATCTGGACGAGCCAAAAAACAGCACAGTCAGAGCGTCCCCGGGAGCAGGATTCATAACAATACAGAAAAACGACACTTTGGCACCTAAAGAAAGACGCGGGCCAACGGCAGGAAACGGCTCAACAATGACTGGAGATAAAAGCTAAAATTTGCACAGACAAATGTTTTGTCAGGAGAGCAATCAGTGCAGGCAGTCTGGTTGTCTACATAATTCTGTCACAGCGGAAAGTGTGTGCAACTGCTTCTTGCTTTCAGCCCATGAATGAGTTCTTCTCTTTGATCTAAGGGTGTAGCATGCTAATGATTCACCTTAGTGTCAGGGCCAGAGATCAAAAAGCATCTAAGCATGTCTCAGGCCATCTTAAAATGCCTCTGGCTGCTTATTTGAGCAGTTACTTTGAAGCATTATTTAAAATGGCTTAATTTTCAGTGGCCACAAAACTGCACGTATGTGTTCTAAAAGTTATACTTCCACCAGCACCTTTGCATGCCAGAACTTCTCATAAAGTCTGCTATCACCTATAAAATTACTATTCAGCTCATGTCACTATTTTAACTCTGAGTATATGTACCAAATTCATTATTTGTGACACAATATCTCCATTGAGTTCAGCAACATAGGACCTAGTGTGAGGTCTGTCTCCGGCTGCTAATTTCTGTGAGTAAATGATTTGTGCGTTTTATTGCCTCCTGACTTCTAAACGTGCTTCCAGAGGACTGAATATTTTGGCTTAACTGCTTCTCAGAAAAGACATCCAGTCAAAGACCGTGCCATTCAAAGAGTGTGCAGCCTAGTATATTGTACATTTCCACATTTTCCTTTTGTTATATTCCTCCAATGATGATTTGCATGATATTTCCTCTGTTACCATGACTTAAAAATTGGAAACAAATGCTTGTAGGTTTGCCTTTTTATTTTAGTCTTGATGCGATTGGTAAGTGACTGAAATTCACTGTAATATGAATTAAACATTTATCATACTAGATACTTCTCTTTTCTTTTTTTATCATACTAAATGACTCTCTCCTGCCACAGCTCCACGCACACTATATTTGCCAGCTGGATGTGGTATTTCCCCATGTCTGATTCATGGGCAGACTAAGTGTTTTGGCTCTGTTTGGTCATCCTGTGGGCAGAGTGGCTATGTGACTGCTGTCAGGTACACCACTTGGTGCCCCGCCTCACTCTCTCTCTCCTCTCTCCTCTCTCACTCTCTCTCTCTCTCTCACACACACACACACACACACACACACACACACACACACACACACACACACACACACACACACAGTGACAAGCTTCCTCAGCACTCACATAGTCAAAGAGACTTTAAAACCTACTTTGCATTGTAACTTTGCATCTTGTTGTCACTCACATTGGTCTGTTTTACCTATGCAAGTTTCTTCTTATAAATATGCAGAATTTTGCATCACATTTCCTGCAGTTTTATTATTATTATTATTCAATTCAATCCCCCCCGCCCGTTTTACTGCCTCATGTTTGACTCTGAGATGTGAGCTTAATGAAAAGGCTCAGCAGTCTAACTATGTGTTGCGCTGGCACGTACATACTGAAGCAAAACTTGCATGTGGTAGTCATGGTTAGCCTGGTGTGTGTGTGTGTGTGTAATCTCTGTGGGAGAGAGGAGTTGCTGTGTCAGGCATCTGAATAGTACATGGGCTTGTTGTTAACAATCTGAACTAAGCTGGCAGCTCCGCAAATAGTCATCTAATGCTGCCCTGATGACGGATTGTGTGTGATCCCAATCAGCCAGGTTATAAAGACAGTAAGGACCAGTTTGGTAAGGGCAGTAAGGGCGATTGGCCTATTTGATCAAAGGTGAATGAGCTACTCAACATATTCAAGTACACTGTCTTACTTGAATGTGGACACTTGAGATTAGCATAAAGTGAGAGCTGGTGAGATTTTTAACACTCTCTGTCACAGACTGATTTGTCATCATCAGGTGGCCGGGCATCATGTCTCACTCTATCTTTGTCATGATTCAGCAGCTTGTCCCGCTTACCTCTCATCAGTTAGCCGGTCATGTGTCCCTGTCCCACTTGAGCTCGAAGTAATCTTGTTTCATACAGAGTATGCATGCAGACTCATAGAGATGCACACGTTCACCAGAACACGAACTCTCTGACCAGTAAAGACACAAAAGTACAGTGATGCAGCCAGGGATCGCTTCTGCAGCTGCTAATGGAAAGATTCTGAGGGACCATTAAAAAGTGGGCACAGAAACCTGAAAGCAGTTAATAACTGCTAAAGCGATGACTGTGAATCAGACTCAATCTGAGAGCTTTCCTCTAAAGGTCTGTACACGCACTTTATTATCATTTATGGTTAAATAAAATTCACATTGAAAACATGATAGAGGATACCCTGCAAACATTTACGATGTCAAATATTTGAATAAAAATCCTTTTACAATTGAAAATAGTTCCGAAAATGAAACTCTGCTGAATATCTTTTGTTATTGTCTACTGGATTTTTTTTTTTTTGAGGAAGGGGAACCTTGTTTTTCATTTTTTTTTGCATATTATTCTGACATCATTTAGAAAGAAAACATGCCCATGCCCTACAAGATAGGTTAAAATTAATAGTTTAAAAACAAACAGCTAAAACAGAGAGACGCAAAACCTTTTTGCATTCTCACATGATCGATATTTCCTGGTTTGCAAAAGAGGGTCCAGTTGACTAATATATACAGTTCTGTGCAAAAAGTCTCGAGCCACCCCTCATTTCTTTGTGGATTGAGAGGAAAATGGGAAAAAGGTGAAGCTGTTTATTGAAACATGTGCAAACATTCATAGAAATACGACATATAAGATAAAACAGAGTCAGTGCAAGAGTCAGTTTAAGCTCTAATGAGACTGACTGCTGGACCCAAACCCTGTGTCCTTTGGCTGTTTTTGGGATCTAGCCGTAACCTTTTTGAGACAGGAATATAGCTTTGCTGTTTGCCAGTGCAGATACACACCTCTGTGCACGCATTGCAACAGTGTCAGTAAATGAACTTTTATGTCTTTATGACTGGTGGTCCTCAGTAATCAAATTCTGTGCCTTGTTTTCTTTTGGGCTTGTGGGTGGAAGTTTACTGTCTCTACCAGTAAAATGCACGCGTGTGTCCCCCACAGATCCCTGCCACTCTTTACTGCTAAATGGGCCAAACTGGTTTGAAAAAAGCAACAAAAAATTATTAATCTTATTAACCTGATTACAGCTGCTTCACTTTATATCACTTTCAGGTAGACACAGGGGTGCTTAGTAAACTGTTAAATTTGTACATCACAGTCTCTAATTTGATGGTAGTTTCATTTTAATGGAGACAGACCATCAACACATTACATAAAGGTTATAAATTGATTTGCATGTCACTGAGTGAAATAAGTATTTGAACCTAGCCAGAATTCTGGCTCCCGCAGTCAGTCAATAACAGATACTCGTGATCTCAACTCGTTATGTGTTAAGAGTACAGGAGGCCTTCACTGCATTGAAGGGCTAATGGACAGGGCCGTGTACTGTAAACTCATGGATGAGAACCTCCTTCCCTGAGCTAGATCCCTGAAGATGGGTCATGGATGGGTCTTCCAGCATGACAATAACCTAAAACATACCACCAAAGACAACAAAGGAGTGACTAAAGAAGAAGCACGTTAAGATCATGGAGTGGCCTAGCCAGTCACCACACCTCAGTACTATAGAAAATCTGTGAAGGGAGCTGAAGCTTTGAGCTGCCAAGCAGCAGCTAAGAAACCTAAAGGATTCGGAGAGTTTGTGTAAAGAGGGGTGGGCCGAGATCCCTCCTGAGATGTTTGCAAACCTGGTGAGCAACTGCAAGAAACGTCTTACCGCTGTGTTTGCTAACAAGGGTTTCTCCACCGAGCACTAAGTCATGTTTTGCTTGGGGATCAAATACTTATTTCACTCAATGACATGCAAAATAATTTATAACTTTTATGTAATGTGTGTGTTTTTTTCCCAGAATTTTTGATTAATGTTCTGTCTCTCTCCATTAAGATGAAACTACCATAAAGATTAGAGACTGCTCATGTCTCTGTAAATGAGTTTTATTATGCACACAAAGTCAGATTGAACTTTTTTTCCTTGTGCAGTAAAGAATGCATTACCTGCATTATTGGTGCAGGGGAGTGAAAACTCATCCCTCTCTCTTTGTGGAGAAGCCATTGACAGAGAGATTCTGCGCTGAATGGAGAGGATAAGTCTTTCAGCAGGCCTTGAATGGAGCAGAGCAGATTAAATAGAGCATGTGCTATCCCTGATTACACTGATGGTGAAATTATAGCCCTTTTACGTGCTGCTCTGCATAGCTGCATCGCCCTCCCGAAATATTGTCTTACTGTAGAGATTCATCATAATATTTCATGTGTGTAAAAATTAATGATTTTGGAATATCTACAGTTACTTCTGTCACTCAGCAGAGGCTTTCATTTTAAGGAATGTAAAAATGACTTTTGGTTTTGTTTAAAGTCAGCTGTTTGACAACATGTCTGAGACATAAACTGAAGGTTTGCTTTATCACGTTCTTACATCCTCAATTTACTTTTATTTTTGGTAAAAGTGCACGACGTGCTTCTCTATGTTGCATTATTTGTGTAGGTGAGTTAAAACTCAGAGATTAGAAAAAGGTTATGGTCAGACATATAGGTTGCAGTTTGACCCTGAGCTGGGATGATTAAATTAGGTAAAGAAGGGATTATGTCAATCAATGTCCAATGAAGATGTGTGTGTGTGCCATTGTAGTAAAATGCGACCCTGTTGTGATGTTGTTTAGCAGGAACTGCCACTGTGCCAGACAGCGATGAGTTAGAACGTCAATATGTTGATACAAGTCACGGCTGGTATCCCACTGAGGTCATTTTATTTGAATAAAAGTGTTAATGAAGATATTATTCATTTGGTACCTTTAAATACAAACATTTCCATGACTACTGTGGGTTAAATGAGAGTGTTTATTTTCAAATCAAGGCCACAGAAGCATCTACTAAAAAAAGGTTTGAATCTCAGCTACCTTGACCTGAAGGTAAAGGTCACAGGCCAAGGTTTCTGAAAATCTTGTGAACGCAATAACTCAATAATGATGTGACCCAGGATTTTCAAATTGATACCACAAATGTATCTATTAAAAATCTCAGACAACTTAGTTCTTACCATTAGGCAATTGCTTTTTAATTGATTTGGCAAGTAAAGTCACTGAGGCTCAGATGCACCCCATTAAGATCCACTGAGATCTGTAATTATGTGTTACAGAACTTGTGCTTTCAGGGGACTCATGTCACCTAAAGATGCTGCTGCCAGGAGGCCGATGGTATTTTTTTTTTAGTTGTACAGCACTTTGGTTGAAACAGCTATTTTTAAACATGCGTATAAATAAATTAACTTGGCTTGACTTGCATTTTTTGGTATATGGATAAAGCTGCAATTACATACATACACTTCCATCCACCACAAATTTAAGTTTTCATGGAAAATGATTTGTCACTTGTTCAAATCGCAAATGTTTCAGCTTCTAACAGCAAAAGTCACAGCAGATACTAATTTATGAAGTGTATGGAAAAGGTATTTTCATTTATTTTTAGAAAGGCTAATAATGCTTTGAGTTGATGATTTTCTACACTGCTCAAAAAAATAAACGGAACACTCAACACATCCTAGATCTGAATGAATGAAATATTCTCATTGAATACTTTGTTCTGTACAAAGTTGAATGTGCTGACAACAAAATCACACAAAAATCATCAATGGAAATCAAATTTATTAACCAATGGAGGCCTGGATTTGGAGTCACACACACAATTAAAGTGGAAAAACACACTACAGGCTGATCCAACTTTGATGTAATGTCCTTAAAACAAGTCAAAATGAGGCTCAGTATTGTGTGTGGCCTCCACGTGCCTGTATGACCTCCCTACAACGCCTGGGCATGCTCCTGATGAGGTGGCGGAT
>JAMQGT020012283.1:0-53540 GCA_024447675.2 Pterophyllum scalare | reverse complement strand
GCTTAATTAGTTTTCTGCTGTTTTTATAGATTCAGCATGTCAGCTAGAGTTAGTTGATAACTTAGCACTTCACCAGCTGTCCATCATTTACCAGTTATTACCTATAATGCTATTCAGACATACAAATTGTATGGGAAATATAATGTACACCCATGGAGCTATACTGAAGGAGTTTGAGGTCAACCTTAAGTCTTGAGGGACAGATGAGTTTTAGTCTTTTGTTTCATTGCCCATTTATTCTGCCATTCCAGAAGCTTTCCACTCCATATCTCTTTAGGATGAGGAGTCCAACATAACTGTCAAACTATATGAGCGATACAGGCAAGCTGCTTGTGACAACCCAATAAGAAAACAAGTTCTTAAAATAAATCAGTTTTGGTTGTTCTATTTGAATCACATTTAACCAAAGTTAAATTTAGACAAGGTTTATTAGTCTTTTTGGTTCAGGTTAGAATTTATTTGATTCTTTTTAAAATATTTCCAGACTGCTTTTTAGATGTGTCCTTTCATGGGACTGCTTATTGGTATTTTGACCACTCACACACACCTTTATGCTAAATTGCAGGGGTTTTTTTTTTTTGGGGGGGGGGTGTTTTTTTGGGGGGGGGTTCTTGTATGTATTGCTCACTGCAATGATGACATATCTTTGTTTTTCCTTATTTTCAGCCCTGTGGCTGCTAAACAAGACCAAATCATCACCCCCTCGTCCACCATACTTGACAGTTGGTATGAGGAGATTTTGCTGATATGCTTTGTTTGGTTTTCTCCAAATGTGGCAGAAAATGCAACCCTTCCAAACAAGCCATACTTGTTCAATCTTTTTTTAATATATATCATGAACTTTAACATTTAACATGCGAACTGAGGCCTGGACAGGCTGAGATGTAGCTCTTGGGCTCTTTGCAGTTTCTCTGAGATTACATGGTCTGGCCTTGGGATGAATTTGCTGGGGCATCTATACCTGAGAAGAGTGGCAACCATCATGACTATTTTCCAATAATCTTTCTCATTGTAGAATGATGGACTTCAAATTGTTTGGAAATAGATATATAGCCCTTCCCAGACTGATGGGCAGGAAAAATGGTTTCTTTGAGGTCAGTGCTGAATTACTGAATACTCCAGACTTGCAAACTGCTAAAACATCTGCTTTTATAGAGGTGCTCACAATTCCTGATGACCACTTAATCAAGCATATTTGATTAGCAGCACCTGGCTATAACTTGCCCTCTCAATTCCTATGGATGCTGTAAGGGTGTCCTTAGTTTTCTGGACACTGGTTTTGCATTTTAACTAAATTTTTGGTAAATAAAGAATGACACGGTGTAATATTTCATGTAATATTTTTCATCTGAGGTTGTATTTACTTAATTTTAAGACCTGCTAAGGACCAGGTGATTTTTTTTTTTTATCATGTCCTGATATGTAAAATCTTATAATTGAAAGATTTTTTACTGTCTTGTCACAATGACTCTACACACTAGACTGGCCATTGGCTAATATGCATGAAGTTTGTTACTGAATATTGTTATTGAGCCTGGACTACATAAATCCACATACTCACAGCTGTCACTCAAAGAAACCTTCTGTGAACACACTGATGAGGACGGTCCATCAAGGATGTCTTTGAAACATGCTATTGTGAAAGTAGCACAAATCATCCAAATGATTGTGTGTATCCTTGGGTTCAGAGTAACATACCAGCCAAACATGCACTAGATCACAAAGACTTTGGAGATGGAATCAAAACAGCAATGTTTGCTGTTCCTAAAATGTACCTCTTTGCCCAGGAACATACAGAAAAAAGAAAAATTTTACTTCATATATGCTTACTTTCCAAACCTCACTTATATAAACATCATGATATTTTAGAGCAAAAGTTTGGAAAAGCTGCAGCTTTCCCCACAGTAACAGCAGTTAACTGAGGTCATTTTTGACTTGAGCATGATCCAAGATCACTTTTTTTCCCCAGAATGATGCAAAATGTTTAATATATTTAAGGATTTTATGTTTTCAAAGGACTTATGTGCCAATCAGTTTCAAGGTGATGTTTGGAGACAAAAAGCTACATTTCACTGAAGTAATGGGCCCATGCTTTGGTACGTATTGCACATTTTACCCCAGGAGGAACACCGACTATAAATAAAAACACGAATTTGCTTCATTATTTACCAAAAAACAAGATTTCAGATGATACAATTCATTCTTCGTACAGTATTGTAAATAAATAATTGTTGGCTTTCTTGAAATATGTGAACACTTTAAAAAATTCATTAATTACTGCAAGTTCCCCAGTCCCTACTACAGGGACACAACACCAAACTGTAGCATTTCCACTGTGCTTCTCCTGAAAAGTTATCTTTGGTCTACACCAAACATGCCAAAACTGTCACCAAATAATTTCATTTAGATTATTGTGTCCAGTATACATTATTCCAACAGGCCTGGTCAGAATTTTTCCTTGAAGATGATTTTCCTTAAAATGAAGCTGTTGTTGGCTGTTCCCTTTGTCACGAAGGATCACTACAGCAGCTAGTTCTCCATATTTGAACTGATACCCTTCCTGATGCAACCCCGAAGAGATTTGTTTCTCCTTGTGGGCTCAAACCAGGGATCTTCTGCTTGTTAGGCAAATGTGTGAATCACTACACTTTGGAGACTCTTCCTTAAAAAAATGGAAGTATTCATTTCATGGAATTTAGCTAGCTTTTTGTTAGGCCCATGGGTATCCACAGCGTCCTTCTGCAGGTTTCAGAGAGCTCTTTAGTGCTTAGTAAGATGACACCACATAGTTCCAAAAGCAAAAAGCTCAGCAGACCGTACATGTCAGAGGTTTGAGTAATGGCGTCTGATCCGGGTTACATGTCATTTGTTGGAGGATTTTAGGACAAATATATTCCTGTTTTAGGTTGATGCAGCAAATATCTTGTGCAATATGGCACAAATGATATCATAAATACACTCAGCTTGATGTTGCATGTTATGATGTTTGGACAGCAGTGATGTGGTCATTCCTTTAGTTATGTTGGATCCAGACAACATCTGATTTCACCAAGACAGCTCACAAAATAGTTTATCCCCCCCCCTTTTTTTTGGTGGTAGTGGTGGTGGTGTGTGTGTGGGGGGGGGGTCACTTCTAACACACCCAAGGCTGACGTGTATTTTGATCAAATTAGAATTATTTTAGTTGCTTTTTTTCATAGGCTACCTTAGTTCTTAGATGACAACACCTTTGTGTTAGCCTCTTCAGTGGGGATCAAAAATGTTGTTTTTATTTTTTTTTCCCTCCCGCAAGTGTGGATTTAGTGCCGTGGCTTGCACAGAGAGACGAGAGAAGGGAGGAGGGCTGGAGGCAAGGCAAGCCGAACCCTGGCCTGCATGTGAGTTGCCCATCTTATTATCAAGTTAATTAAAGCTAGCATCTGACAATGTCACTCGTGCCCGGCAAAAAAGGAGGAGGGAAGAAAAGGGAATTTAAATGCTGCGGTCTCTGAGGGCCTCATGTCAAGGGCTGCTTTTCATCGAGCACTGCATGTGTTTGGCTCGCACAGCACAGGGGAGGGGGGGCTTTAAAAAAAAGAAAGAAGCTTTTATAAGCAAATGACAAGAAGGCACTGGATTTTGATGTTCAAAAATGGCAGCAGGAAAATAAATACATATCAGAAAGAACAGCACAGAAATAAAAAGGAAATAGAGCAAAAGCGAGAGATAGAGAAGGGGGGGACATGAAAAGGGCCTCTCAAGCTGTTCAAAGTTGCACTAAGATTGAGGAAAGAGGGGTTTATAAGAGCCCGACGACCAGCCAACATTAAAGAGTCCATTTAAAACCTAGACATTGAAATGCAGAAAGCCTGCTCGTGTGTGGACTCGGGGTCAAGTAACGGAGGGATTATATGGTTCTTCATAATAATATTAATTAAACAATTTACATGCTAATAAGGTAACAATTATCGGAGCTTCTGGTGAAAGATTCAGGTTATTACAACACGCCAATCCCAGGGCTACGGGTCACAGGCAGAACAGCAGAGAGAAATCTCAACTCAAATTAACATTCTGTCAGCTCCAGAAATTGGATAAATAAAGTCGAATTAATTCACAGTAATGGAAGAGGGAGGGGGAGCCACTTATTCAACCAGCTCTGATTACCATTCAGTATTCACCAGCACGCGGGTGGCTTTCTGTCAAGAAATTTAACACAAAATGAAGCAGTCACCGCCTTGGGCGAGATTTGGCCCCTGCGACACCGTTTACAATTTATATGTATAATCTCTCTCCCTCTCCCTCTCCTTCCATCGCCTCCTCAAAGATGTCCACCTGGACACCCCAGTTGCTCCTGGCCTGTGCCATGATTGTAAATTTCAGCACCTTTCATTTCCCATTTTCCAACGCACACATCAATTTGAGCACCATTTCCCCCGCATTTGGCTAGACCCTTAACTTGATGGGATAACTTGAAATTTTAATTGCAGTCATCTTGTCTTTCTCTCTTTTTTTTTTAACCTCAGACACCAGAAATGGTTTTGTAAAAGTGGTTTTGTTGGTCATTGGAAAAGGCCACCTCTACTGCTTTAAGTAAATAAATGAAAATGAAAAAAAAAACCCAAGCTGGACGTAAATCACCTGAGTCTCACTTTGTTCATTTAAGGGCACCGGGAATTTTTTCCAGTTTGGATTTTTAGCTAAGCAGCATGGTCTTTGCTGAATCATCTGCTATTTTGCTCCAGACTAAAATATGTCAGCATCTGCAATGTGAATTCATCTCCATAGAATGAATTCTGTTGACTTTATAAACCAGCTGATATTTTTTTCTCCTTTGAGCAATTATGAAAAACACACCGGGGATTTTGATTGAAACATCTTGGAAGTTATTGGGTGGATTTCATGTCATCTCACAGGTCAATTTCTAGTAACTTTGAACATCGACTTTTGTCCCTATCAGCCACTTATTATTCTGTCATATACATTCTGTAGTTTACTATCAAAATTGGGCAAAATGAATGATATCCCCCATATCCTAAACTTTACTTCCTGCTACTCTCACACCAGATGATGCAGCATGGTAAACATTTTCTGTGCTAAATGTTTTGAGTATGTTAGCACTGATAACTTTACAGAAACACAGTTCTGCCTAGATTCTGTTCTCAAATCGTGTTCATACTTCCTACATTTCAGCAAAGTCTTTTACCTCAAAAGGACACTGGATTCTTGCAAAATTACCTCAGAATTCATCATGCCAGACTTCACGTTATTAGGCTGAGCGGCCAAATCACCAATCTGGTGCATTCTTAAAAAAAAATGAATGCACAACACCAAAAGCCCAGGAAGACCACAGAAAGCAACTAAAATGCATGATCACAGAATGGTTAAGAAAAACAGCTTCATCTAACCAAGTCAAGAAGGTGGGTAGGAGTTTTATAATAAAGGGTTGCCTTAAGAAATGAAAATGCATAGAGTTTACAAGCTACAAACCACCCATTACACAAAAGAACAAGAAGACCAAATGGGACACATAATCTGTCAAACATGGTGGAGGCAATGTCATGCTCATGTATGGCTGCCAGTGTAAGCAGCTCACTAGTGTTTATTGATGACATGATTGCTGATAGAAGCAGCAGGATGAATTGTGCAGTGTGCGGGGCTACACTCTGTGCTCACATTCAGCCAAATGCTGCAAAACTGATCGGACTGCGCTTCACAGTGCAAACGGATAATGATCCTAAGCGCTCTGCAAAAGCAGCCCGAGAGTTTCTCAAGGTAAAAGAATGGGATATTCTTCAATGGCCAAGTTAGCCACAATCCAGCAATCACGCTTTTCAATTTTTAAATACACAACTGAAGGCAGAGAAACCCGCAAACAAGCACCAACTGAAGGTGGCTGCAGTAAAGGCCTGACAGAGCATCTCAAGTGAGGAAGTGAGCACCCCTTCAAACAAATGAACAGAAATGTCATGCTTCTTTGATACGAAATTGTTTTCTGCAGCTGCCAATTAAAAAAAATACAATAAATGTTCTTTTCAGCAACATCTTTCTTGAGCACACACACTAAATTAAAGAGCAGCAGTCATTTGCATTTCCTACCTGAATTTCATATTTCTAAGTAAACATTTTAAAAAATTTTTTATAAATGTCTGTCCACTCACCCACTATTGTGAAAAAACATCTGTGAGGGCTGTGATCTGAACATCAGATTATTATAGACGGCATTTTGTTTGTAATAGAGCATTTATCTCATTCGTCAGTGCAAGAAAAATGCTTATGTTTGTCTTGATGCATAAGCTACACACAATAACTCGTCATTGCACAGTTCTTTAAAGTGTAGTGGACTAATTATAGTGACCAACTAAGCCTGATGTGCTTATGTTTTTCTACTGCTGTATGTTAGCCACTATGCCAGAGGCTTTGTGTCTATTGTGTGGTTTATTTCTTTTAAAAATGCCATTAATTTACTATAATCTATACATGACATCTAGCCATATGAAATAACACTGTGGATCTAATTAGCGAGCCTGTTCTCAAATTAGGATTTTACGTTACCTTTTAAAGACATTCAGTTGTGAAAGCATGCACAGCTCAGGATTTAAAATAGGCTGCAGTGTCGGATACTGAATGAAATCTTAACTTGCAGTGTAACTGACCTGGAGTTAAGTGCAACTCTAGGTTGTTTAATGTTCAAAACTAGGTATTTGTGCTAAGTACAAAATCTGTTTTTACAGATGGTGCTCACATCAGCATGCAAATGTGGAATAAGTCAAGATATTTGTCAGTGATGGAAAAATTACAGCAGATGTAGATGGAGTGAAACAGTCATCTTTGTGCTTTTACTAGATGGAAAGCAAACACTGATTATTTGCAGCCTTGGGGTTTCCTGTGACTGTTCCAGAGGCATCTGTAGAATGTGTCCATGTATTAACACTCTGCAGCAGTTTATCTACAGTGGCTAAACTTTATTACAGTGTATGATAGAGTAACTTAAAAAATCTACATTGATATGGAGAGAAGCTCCAGAAGACTTAGATCATGAGGTGATACAGTTCAGTTACTGCTCTCATTTCAAGGATGACAAGTGAACTTTAAAATTTAGCTTTTAAGACAACATGGATTATGATTACCTAATGTCAGCATCTGTAGGCTAATGCTCACAGCTGGACAAACACCTATCACCTGGTGAATGTCATGTGATATGATTTGAAAAAAGAAAAGTAAAAAAAGCTCCAGAAAAGCTCCTAGAGCTTCATGGCCAAACTCAGAAAGCATTTTATCCTGCAGTAACACGCTCAGTTAAGGCTGAATGGAGACTACTTACTGTATTGGATTCTTGGAAACATCACATCGTGTAGGCTACAATCCACTTTACAGCTAAACACGTGTGTAAGCTGTGAGGTGAAAAATCGAAATAATGAATAGTCGACTAACACGTTGGTCATGGAGGGTTTGGTGATGTGTGTGTGGGTTTTGGGGGAGTGTATGAGATGGAGAGAAGCTTGTAGTTTAAAATGCAATGTGACAGCTCAGGAAAAAGCTTGGCGGCAGGGGTTGGGGATGGGGGGTGGTAAAGGCGCTGTTATTGGATCAATCTGGCCCTGAATGCCCCGTAAAACACTTACACACAATGCGGGAGCGCGCACGCATGCACGACCGCGCAAGCGAAGGAGGCACAGGGAGAGTAATGGGAAGAGGGAACATAGCCATTGCTTTAAAGTTGAAATAAAAATGTTTTCTCCTAGAAAAAAAAATTGCGAGGTTTATTCCTGAGAATTTAATGGAGTTGGCCTTTCAATCGCTTAGCAGTTTCCACACTGCGGCTTAGCCTCGTCCTCATTGTTTTGACAGGGCTGAATTAAAGGACCATGCCAGGTGTAATTAGCGATCGATCGGAAAAGGGGGAAGCAATCTCTCTCTCTCTTTCCCCCCTTTGCTTTGCTTCCTTTAGCCTACTCCATTAACCGCGTCTCTGACGTCACAGAGCGATTAACGTTTCTTATTGGTCCCGCGAGCAGATGGAGGAGTCCTAATGAGCTGGCTCGAGGAGAGAGGGAGCAGGGTTGACATATCGGCTGGACCGTAAACGTGAAATACCTCCCCCAGCCCCGGTCTCCGCCGTTTCACTACAGACCGCACCGCGGCCGTGGGAGACGGCTGTCTGCCTGCCTGGGTTCCCTTGTCTCCCCCCTCCGCTTTTGTACCTCCTCCTCCCGTTCCTCTTCGCCGCTTCTTCCTCCTCTCCACGACTTTTTTTTCTGTTTTGACTGCATGTTCAGCCACACTGCCTCCCTCTGCATCTTCACTTCGGCCCCGCCGCAGCCCGGGCGAGCATGGACAGCCGTGTACTCGAGCATCCTCACGCCCAGTTCGGAGGCTCCTTGGGCGGGCTGGTGGGTTTCCCGTACGCGCTCGGCCCCCATCACCACCACCACCACCATCACCAGCACGTCTACGAGCTCGCGAGCGGACACCAGCTGCAGACCGCGGCCGCCGTGCCCTTCTCTATAGACGGATTACTTAACGGCTCCTGCTCGGCCTCGGTGGTCAGCTCTAACCCGCTGCTCTCTTCCGACAGTCAGCAGTTCAAACTCTCAGGTAGGTTGGGCTCTTATTGTGGTCTGCTGCCTTATGAGACACGCAGAGGTGAATGGAAACTGTGTGCTGTAATAGGAGCTGGGATAAATCAAAGTTTTGTACGTTTGGTTTATTGGGGCACATTGGGCCATTTCTAGTGGAAATGAGCCACTTTTATTTATTTTATTTTTTTTTTGGGGGGGGGGTTGCAGGAAAGTTAGCCTACAAAAAAAACACGTTTAAAAGTTTTGAACCTAGGTTGGTTAAAAAAGAGAACAAAAATGTTAGCGCACTTTCAGTAATTTTACTGTAAGGGCCACACAAGAGGCTGCAATAAAACTTGTCCTTGTAAGCAGCTAAATGATAGAATCATTAGAAAGTGATGTCTTGTATCAAATACAACTTCAGAGGCTCGATTTTAACTTTAAGAGCAAAAAGAAAAGTAACAGCTGTTTTATTCCAAACTAACTGGTTTAAATGTAAAAGCCAACTTTGTCATGAATGTGTGTAACGTGAACGTCTCTCTCTCTCTCCCTTACTCATACACACACTCACACTCACTCACGCGCGCGCGCGCACACACACACACACATGCACACATCTATTTACACGTCTTCAGATTCCGGGGACCCGGATAAGGACAGCCCCGGTTGTAAACGGAGGCGCACGAGGACGAATTTCACCGGGTGGCAGCTGGAGGAGCTCGAGAAGGCTTTCAACGAGAGTCACTACCCGGACGTGTTCATGCGGGAGGCGCTCGCGCTCAGGCTTGACCTCGTGGAGTCACGGGTTCAGGTAAAGACACACAACAAATTAGACACAATATTTGGACACAATAAGGAGCTTTTTTTTTACCCCCACCCCACCGCCACACACACACACACACACACACACACACACACACACACACACACACACACACAACGCTCAAGACAGATGTAACCCCCACCACAACCCAGATTTATTTTATTGCACTGAATTTTCGCTTCAAAAATAGAGTTTTGTGATGATCTGTGGAGACTTAGCCTAGCTAATATTCAGGTAGTCAGGTAGCGTCAATAAAGAGTCTCTTTTGAATTATGCATGCAGGCAACCTATTGATTTATGGGTTAATAAAAACATGGATATTTACTGAGCAAACCAAGGGGGGATATAGTTAATAGAATTCTTCCATCATCTTTATTTTTTAACATCCAAGTTATTATTGTTGTTGTTTTATTATTATTATTATTATTATTATTATTATTATATTATTATATTATTGTTAATAGATTTAGTTAATTCACGAGCATTATTTTGTATCATTTTGTAAACAATCTACAGTCATTGGATTTCATGATAACTATATGCTTATAAAATTGAGTTATTGTCTTTTTATTAAAACTTGTAGGTTATTATTATTGTTGTTATTATTTTTATTATCGTGCATTTTAAGCTGTATTATATAGCATTGGTGTATACTGGTAAAATGTTAAAAAGATAAATTTAATAGGATATCAGATAATGATAGCAATAATAATAATAATAATAATAATAATAATAATAATAATACATTTAATAGACCATTAAGTAAAATAACTGTGAATAATAATAAAAGCTCATTTAACAACATTCATATAAATAACAATATTTTATAGGTAAAAAATAAATACTTTTTTGGAGGTAATCTGTACCATGAGTTGTTCGTTTAATTTTGTAAATAATAACAATAATATTTATTATTATAATTATAATAATACGTGAGCCACTTTGTTGCTCATAATTAACTCGGTGTAGCGCTGTTTTATTTATTTTTTTGTTTTTAAATAATAATCTTTGTAATTTACCGGAGAGGCTGTTCATGTATCTTCCATGTAGCGTTCAGATGGCTGCATGGGTAAAAGCGGGACAGAAGCACAGCTCTCCGTTTATGCTGTTTGGGGATTTCGCTCCTAAACCGCAGATTATTGTTCCCTCAAGCTTCTTAACGCTCCTTTATCGCCAGGTTTGCGGGGGGAAGATATAACCAACATTAACAATTCATAAGAAGCGCCTTTGTCGCGCGTGCTGCTGGTCGCCCCTCCTTATTATGCAATATTCCCGGTCCTTTACTTCTGCACGCTACTCCAAACGTTATCAGTGCCGAACACGCGGGCACGAGCGCGCCCAGAGGCCGGGCGTGGAGAGCTCCTGGGCGGGGGAGGCTCTTTTTCTTGGCTCGGTGCGGAGGGAGGAGAGCCAGGGATTGCCGTACAAGTGCCACAGCCCTCCGACCCATATAAGTGGACGGGATATGGCTGATTTAGCTAGTGTACAGTTAAATGTAATCGGCGGAGGTGCCCATTACACACACTCGTTTGTAATTAACACTTGCACATCTGTGCATCTGCAGGTCCACCGCTGTGACCTATTAACCTAGTGCGCTCAGTAGATGTTTAAAAATGCAGTAAACAAAGAAATAGGGAGAACGAGAACGATGATTTCACTTGCTTCAAGGCTTTGTGGAATTTGGGTGGATTTGCAGGCAGTCAGGTTTTGTCCATCTGATCTGACGCTGCTTTATCAGTTTGTCATGGCAGATGATGCCTACGTGTGTCAGACACACTATATGATATATGTAAACCCTTTGTCTAATGCACTCCCCACTCAGTGAATTCATGTACTGGTTTTCATGGCAGGAATAAGAAAAAAAAAGAAAATATCACATGAACTAATCCTTAAAAATTACTACAGAGTTTATTCACCTTTTTCTCTGATACCTGTTACAGAATCAATGTTTCTGATTTCAGAAGATTTTTTTTATGCATTAGATCTTTGAGGTGTTCATGTTAAATTTAGATATTCTGCAATTCCACTATGAACAAACACTGTTTTACAAAATTGCTACAACCCAAGGCCCAACTGGATTTGCAGCAATTATTTACACAGTCATTTAACAGATGCATTAATTATATTTGTTTTATTATAGAACTGTAATATGTCAGCAAATTGTGAAAAATGCTCATCACAAGCAAAGTTGAAGTCTTGAATTAGCATTTGTGCTCCACCCTCAGGGTGGACTTCCTCAATAGGAAGAATAAAAATAATTTATATTTTTAAAGATGCACTTTGACATATATGGATGTGAAAGAAAGACCATTCTCAAGCAAAATTCACCTCACATGCCAGTGTTCAACCTGTGCACGTATTTTCATGTGTGTATTTGTCTGTGTACATGTGTATAGGTTTGGTTCCAAAACCGACGCGCTAAATGGAGAAAAAGGAGAACACGAAGAAAGGACCAGGGCGGCCTGCTCACAACTCCCACCCAACCACGTGCAGCGGCGAGCCCATGGACCCGGAGGAGATAGCACGAAGGGAACGCGAGCGGGAAGAGAAGAAGAAGAGGAAACAGGAGAGGAAGCTGCTTAAGTCCCAAAATAAACTCCTTGCAGGTGACAGCTTCCACACACCTGGGGGTTCAGAGAGCGACAGTGGGGTCTCCCAGTTCACTGACAGCGAGCAGCAACCTTCTAACCTTTCTGGGACTATTCGCATTGAACTGCCAGCAACGAAGGGTACAGGAGGACAACAAACTGAATCCAGCTGTGACCAAACGCGACACGACTTTAGCCAACTACAAAACCACCAAAACCAAAGAACCACAGCAGAATCGGAGCAGGTTTCACCAGGCAGCACGCACAGCTCCAGTCCTGGAGGCCCGAGGTCCTCTGCCCTGCAGAAAAGAAATCCTTTCAGTGTGGAGAGCCTCCTCTCTGACACCATGCCTCGACGGAAAGCTCAGCTGGACTTCCCCTCACTGCCCAATCAGAGGACACTAGTGGGAAAAGGTCACTTCTTGCTTTACCCCATTGCCCATCAGCCCTTGGGTTTTCTAGTGCCCCAAACAGCCCTGAAGGCCACACCATGTCAGGACAACATTAACAGGCTCAGCCTGGGACAGAGGTGTGTGCCAAGTGAAGGAAGCCCTGCTCCCTCTGACCTCTGTAGCTTTGGCAGTGTCACCAAGCCTCTAAACTCGGATCATATACAGCATGACATGCAGCACCACCACAATCACATTAGCAAAAGAGCTGATGGAGCCGACATGGAGGAGTGTGGTGGTGACTGCAACAATGGAAGATTCACCGTTTCCCCTCCACCAAACAGTGTGGCTCAGACGGCTCGAGCCAGGCTGAGCTCCACACAGTCCAGTGACAGCAGCGAGGAGAGGAGTCCGAAAGTTCAAATGGAGGCGGTGACCAATGGCTGCCAATCTGCTGAGCTGTGTGCAAAAGAGAAGGGTGCAAGAGAGGAGCAGGCATCTCCAGACCTCTCTGAGTGTCTCAAGGCAAACACAGACTGTCAAGAAACACCCGGAACAGATGGAGAGGATGTCGATATGGACTAACACTTTCAAGGAGCAAACATAAACAAAGGACCAGGAACACCGCTCAGACTATTCAAACATTCCCAAAGCTCTGCCGAGACACTCTAAAACATATCAGGAATCAGGAGACTTAATCCTCATCTATTTTTTAATCATAAGGTGTGATCAATCCAGATGGCCCCTAAAAGCTGTGGCTGTCCTCATATTTGGGCTTTAGGCCTCAACACCTTTAGAAGCAGGTTCTTTCCTTCCTTCTTCCCCCCCCCCTTTTTTTTGATGAACAACTTGTAACAAAAACTAGGCTACAATAAACATCTTACACACAACAAAAATCCTCAGATATTGTAAAAACGAGAAAATGATATTTATATGTAAACATTTTGATAAATAAAGTTATTGTTTAAATTGAATCACTGTCTTTCCAGGGCCATATTGAAAAGGGAGGAGGGGGTGAAAGGAGGTGAAAATTGGGGTGGGGTGGGGTGGGGGGGCTGCTGTGTGGCAGAACCTCAGATCATGGCGGTTGGAGTTTTTGTCGTGTTACAGCAGATAAATCCACCCTTTTTCCCTCTGTGTAGTGAGCCGGAGCTGGGGCTCAAGTCCGTCTGGCTGTTTGTATTTATTGCTTTAACAAATTTATTCATTTGAAAGGCCGAGCTGGAATGAGGTTAGTGGCCGCGGGCTATAGGACCCTGCGCCTCCTGCTGAGTTTTGATATGAAAGTAATTATTTTCCCACTGGCTGCCGCGGGTCTCGAGGCAGTTTTTTTTCCTCCTCCTTTCAGCCCAAAGGGTTATTAGACATTACCGATTTCTAGTGATATGGAATCACATAAACTTCCTACAATAATAGAATTAGCATGAAAGGCAGGGGTGTCAAATTGAAATGGGAAAATAATAGCCGCGCCAGCTGCACCGCCGATGTGTGCGTGCGTGCAGACTTGCGCCCGTGTGCGTGAGAGCGCATAGTCTATTGAGCGCGAGGAGGAGGAGGAGGAGGAGGATGAGATGGTGGTAGATTCGTGGGGCGGAATTTTCATGAGCTGCCGCGGTTGTCAGACGGCCCTTGTAGTCGGCTATATTAAGATAGATGTTCGATGATATCCCTCATTGTTCTGTCGCTTATATTGATGTTGCAGCGTTATCGCCCTATTGATCATGTGTCGCACATAATAGGACAGGCGCGCGCCCGCCTGCCTGCTCCTTTTTACAAAAGCGCCTGGGCCCCTCGTCATTTGTTCTAATAGGACTGCGACTCCCTCGAGGGGAGACAGATAAAGATATAGGAGAGGCAGAGAGAGAGAGGAGAGAGGAGGCGAGTGATGTGCCGGGCTTGCATTAATATATTTTTTTTTGACCAATTGTTGTCTGAGCTAAAAGAAAAAGTAGAGGGAAGTGAAGAATGGACGCATTAAAGATATTTAGCAGATCGCGCTCTCCCAAATATGCAGGTGTGCGCCCCCTCGCACTCACTGGGCGCGTGCCCGTTTAGAAAAGAGTGTGTTTAGCTTATGAAGTGCAAACGCCACCAATTCCCTGGAAACTGAAATCCCAATTATTAAAACCATCAATTCTAGCGAGCCAGTGCACAGAGGAGCCGTGTTGACAGCCCGGCTAAATATCCCTGATCCCTCCCGGTCACCTCGCCTTTATTTGCAAATAAATTGAGGGGGATCCGAGGGACAGAGCTTTACTTTGCTACGACGACCTAAAATGAATTTCCGTGCCTGAGTCCCTTTAATAATATTTACATAATTTTCGCTCAGTGACTCTGCTATTTGCGCGGCAGGAAGCGGGGGGCTTACAGGAAAATAATTAGACAAGAGGACGAGGAGGGAGCGAGAGTGAAAAACAGCAGGAGGATGGGTTAAGACCGAAGCTGAACACTAAATTCCCAGACAGCTAAAATCAATGAAAGTAATAACCCTATTATTTAATTCATAAGGACATTATTTTCCCATAAGGCCTCGGGAAACGTCCCCTTCGACCGAAACAATCACATTAAATTGTTCATTCCGCGTGCGCTGTGTGAAATTCCTACTTTTATTCTCTTTTTTTGGCGGGTGAAACGCTTTATTATAATCGGTTAGTTTCGAGAGAGCGATTAATTAGAAAATATAGGTCTGATCTCCCTTCAGCAAGGCCTTGCGTGTGTGTGTGTGTAAAGTGTGCTGCGAGACATAACAAACCATAAATGAGTCTTTGGTAGACTATAAAATTTGACCCCTCCCCCCTTTCCCCTCCAAATAATTAAAGGAATAAACTGAAAAATAGATTAAACCTATGGGCAGAAAACAGGCGTCCATAATAACTGAAAGCACCACATCTGATTCCTCACAAGCAGCTTTGAGATCCAAAGTAAACCACCAAGTGTCTTGAAGTACCTGGCTTTCATTAATTTTGGAAGTAATAATATTAACCCTTATTTGAGACGTAACAATGTCAAAAGCGGAATCAAAGCGGAAATCAGCTCAAGAAATGGACTTCCATTCAGTTTTCGTATATTCACTGCTTTTGAAGCAGCACTTTTTGTGAAAAGTTTGTGAAGGCCCATCTATCTATCTATCTATCTATCTATCTATCTATCTATCTATCTATCTATCTATCTATCTATCTATCTATCTATCTATCTATCTATCTATCTATCTATCTATCTATCCATCTATCTATAGGGGCTGAAATACTGGGAGAGAAAAAGAGTGAAAGAGAGATAGGGAGCGAGGGAGAGAGAGGGAGATGTTTTGGTGGCACCAACACAAACGACCAATCGATCAAGCCGAGCCTGGACCGGGCAGGCCCTCCCGCTGTGTCCGTGCCGCTCATGCATCACACTTTATGAATTCAATTTCAACCGGGAGAAATTTTCAATTTGAACGCGCGATCATTACGGCGTGGGGGGATAGCGTAAATTGTTTTTGCTCTATTATGCATTCGGACGCCATCATTTTTCTTTCTAATTACCGAGGTGTCAGCGCGGCCTGTCACCCCGGCGCTGATTTTCAATTTAACTGATCATCATACATTCATTTTCCCATTTGATAAATCTGCTATCTAGACGCGCCCGCCATGCCCGGAATATTAAGCGGCGCTGGGGCGCAGTAATAGGGGGATGTGTATGCGGCAATGAGCGCGGATCAGCCAGCTAATTTAGCACCTTGCACATTCCCCGTCTCCATCCCCCATTTCCAATTCTCAAGAGGAGGCAAAAAAAAAAAAAAACGGAGAGGAGAGGAAAGAGGAGAGTCCGATGGCTGCATAACCTCCACCAGTGAAGAAAAACCCTGAGGTTAGAAAGAATCAGAGAAATGCTGTGAGAGAAGAAGGAGAGGTTTCCAATCCACGGTTTTTTTTCTAGTGCAATTTATGAGCAGGATTAATTATTGCTAATTGAGTGCTTCAATTTGTGTTATTTTTATTTAATAAAAACAAATTTGCGCAATTAATTATGGGCGTAATTTCAAGAACCTATTACAACCCCGCCACCATCACCTATCCCCTCTCTGTCTCTCCGTCACCTCCTTATGCTCCACCACGGACTAAATTAATAGCTTTTGTCATTAGGGTTGGACATCCTTGAACCCGTTTAAATGGGCCTACAGTCAACATCTGTGATCTTCCACTATAACCTGGTCTGGTATTCTGTTCTATATAGGCTTGAATCCCATCTAACACGAGTCTTTTCTAATTTTCTGGTGTTCGGTATGGAAGGTGTATGGTGCAAAAGCTCATAGGCCTAAAAGTCTGCTCCATGTGGTCAAAGCTTTGGGTTATTCTAGTCTGCTTTGTTGACATGTCAGCATTCATAAGGTGGTGGTTTACAGTTTTCCAACAGTCATCCTCATGTTACACACTTTATAACCGAAAGTTTATTATATGAAAATGCTCAAATAGCAAAAAAAAGAAAGTGAGATGTGGTGGAAAATGAACCAAAGTTAGAGATTTCAGCATTTAACTTCTGTTTCCAAGCTTAAGATCAGCATTTCCTGTTCAGATATGAGGTGACCCACATGACAGATTCAATAAAAGTAAATAAAATTTAAAAAGTTAACATTCCCCTAATCACAGATTATCATTTTGAATCACTCTCTTACTTTTTTAGATAATTATATTCACAAATCCTTTCTCAAATCAATTATCTGTCCTGCATATTTAAATAAATCTTAGTTATATCAAAACTAGTTAGCACTAAACCTCAAATTTTTTTTAGAGATTTTAATTTTTTTTCTTTATTATTATTAGCTGAATACTTTAACAGCCCCTCAGCCTGAGTTCAGGACTTAAATCATTCAACAATAGTTCTATTCATAATCATTATGTGGGCTGAACAGAAAACGCATTTAACAGTGTTTTTTTTAAATTATCATTTTCATATAACACAACTATGATTTATAATTTCATAAAAACAGTTTAAAACATGTTGAAAGACTTGAATGGCAAAATATGACACCGTGCTTCTTTGGTTAAATATGAACTTTTATATTTTCTATAATTGTGACTGCTCAGTTTTCCTTTCACCCCTCCAAACCATAAAAAGAAACACTTTCTGCTTCAATTGTATGAAGTGTTCTAACAGTTTAACAGCAGGCTTTACCGCAAATAAGTAGGCCTTCTGCCACTACAGTGTGGCTCAGATGGTCCACTTCTTTAACTGGGTCTCTAAATTGTATTCATTTATAAGCCCTGTTACATATAAAACGTGGCCTACTATCTTTAAGTTTAATATTTTAATAGAAAATAATAAGAAACACTTTCAGGATGTGAGAAGGATTAGCCTATAAATGTCTAAATAATTACTTTTTAAATTTTAAGTTAAAGAGGTGAAATGATGGATTTTGCAGTTTTACAGCTGACAATGAAGATTCAAAGTCAGCATCAACAACTATAAGGGTTGATTTTCGCTTCTCCAAAGCTCTCTTTGGAGCTTCTGGATGCTGCTTGAGACGCATACATCCCAATAAGGCCACCGTGTTTAGGTGCCAGTGAGCAGAGGGGAGGAGCGGTGTTTGTCGCAATGTAATGAACGTTTATGGGCACAAAGCAGCTTTGGTTTTGTCGTATTCTTTGTTTCATTAGCCCAGTGGTTGTAATAAATGCCAGCGAGCCAACGGGATAGATTTTAATTAAGTCAGTGAGAGATGAGTGGAGTGACACAGAAAGCGGGGCAGGGCGGGGAGATGAAAGTGGAGGGGGACAGCTTTTCAATAAATCGGTTCGCTCAGGGGTTAGTCGGTGATTTCCTCGGCAAAGTGTTGAGGCCGAGCAGGACTTGCAGTAATTTGGTTGATAAATCAGCAGCGTTAGGGGCATGAAGCTCGCCGGTCGACCGGTTGGTTCTGCGTGTGATTTATGTGTTACCCGGGGGTCGTACACAAGCCCATGACAGTCCAGGATGAATTAACCAGCAGCCAGCGCGCTCCTAATGAGCGGGTATCATTTCGCACACACCCCTCCTCACAAAAAAAAAGGTGTGACGAACGAGCCTGGCATACGACCCCCCCCCTTCACCCAACACCCCCCCTTCACTGTGCCATCCCTGAGGTGTCGCATTGATTCAGCATCAGAGAGTTACCCCCACACATACACACAGAAAGATTGTGTGTTATTTATCTGCAGCATCCAAGAGACAAATTGTTCAATAAGAGTCTGGCACCAGCTGATTGGGGTTAACTGAAGCATAGAAGTGACAGAGACTTGTCCTGACAAAAGATAGAAACACATAAAACAATTTCATCAGATATCGATTGCGAGTACTGTTTTTTCTTGTCCATAGCTTACTGCCATAACCTTTAAACATGGTGCAGTGATGGAGGAAGTAGTTAGATCCTTAAGGAAATGTAGCAATGTCACATTGTTGATACAGTGGCAGAAAATTATGTTTAAGTAAGTCACTGTCAAAATGTACAGTGTCAGTAGCCTAATGCAGAAAAAAAATCTATGATTTTGTGAAGTAGTGTTTGGATTAAGAAAATAGCATTGATGAATAAAAGCATTTAAAAGCATAATAGTGTACCAGCACACGCACACACACACACACACACACACACACACACACACACACACACACACACACACACACACACACACACACCACCCAAACATTTCTTCATGGATTTTTTATATTAGTGACGCATTTTGCTGTTTTATTTGGTAAATTTAACAGCTTTTTCCTGTTTTATTATGACAATCACCTGCTTTGTATGGAAAACTGTCATTTTTAATGTAACTGAGTAGGATGCATTAAAACTAGCCCTACAAATAGTACAGCATTTGAGAAAATGGACTTGCTTTGCAACACTGTTTATAGTAATTATTGTACTGAATTGCTAAAGTATTATTATGAGAGCAGTATTTTAATGTTGCAGGGAGAAAAGATTTTAATCTATTATATTGTTTGTTTAAGACCTGCTCATCTCACCTGTGAGAAGTGAGATAGGCTCCAGCATCCCTAATACCTTAATAACTGGTTAAGAAGATGGATGGATGGATGGATGGATGGACACACAGTCAAATTTAACAAACAATGTTGTAAATACATAGTTAGCTAGGAGCTAACTATAAAACATGCATCATGGAGTCTCCAAATACTAGACATGCAAAACAATAAAATGGGAGATATATGGGCAAAATAAGACCACGTTATTCTGCATTGCTGTAAACTAACAAAACATGCAAAGCCAAAGCATGGACATAAAAAGCATGCACAGTATTTAAAATACATAAATCCATGTAATACAATAAAAGAAAACTGAAACTAGACAAGCATGATGGTATATGAGGACAGACTGGCAATAAGACAGAACAGATGACAGCCCATAAGATGCAACTGAGTTTCATTGCTGACAGAGAACAGTATTAATGAACCCTTTCTTTAAAGGACTGCTAATATCAGTGCAGTTGCAGGGTTGTTCCAATCAACTACTAGTTCAATTCTAGTGCAGCTTTAAAAGGCAACTAAGACTCCCTGAAAGTAAGTTTTCTGAGTGGAAAAATGCACTCCCCACTTACTGCACCTCCTGTGAAGCGCATTGTTCTTCTGTTCAGAAAACAAGTGCAGGTAAACTCAAGCAATATCTAATTTTGTACATAAAAATTAGTTTTCCCAGTATAGCAAGTTATAGTTCTGAACCTCCATGGTTGCAAGTTTATTAACAACTTGTGATATACTGATACAAAACACATCATCATATGCATTTAGATATTGGCAAAAGGACATGCAGATGGAAGATTATTAAAATATAATATAAATAGAGGTGGGCCCAGGGCAGAGCCTTGTGGAACACCCATAGACACATGGAGAACAGCTGATTGATCATTCTTTTCCCAGATATATGCTGACATTGATTTAGCAAATATGGTCTTATCCATTGTGCATTTGCAGCAAAAAAAATTTTAAAAATGAGATAACTTGGATGTGAGATTGATGTGGCAGTGGCCAGTGCCTCCCTGAAATCCAGAAACAGAGCTGTGACAGCATCACCTTGATCCACTATTCTTTTCCTGTGGAGAACCAGTTGGCTGTTTTAGTTGGTGCTGAAATCAAATTGCACTAGGTAAAGTGCAAATTAACTACAGCATTCACATGGCGGATAAGTTCTTCAGCTAATTTCTCTGTAGGTACACTGTAGGTGGGATGATGATAGGCTTATGAATGTAGGCAGGAAAGGGATCTACATTTTTGATTATTGAAGCAACAGTTGATTTCCAAGTAAGACTGAAAGCTAAATGGTATTGGTAACAGAATTGGTTGGCATTGTACTGAGCTCTTTCAGCATAAAAAGTATATATTTCTAACTCAGTGGCATTCCATTTGCTGAAAGCTGCACAACATATTCCAGTGGAAAAACTTTATGAAAGTGGTAGTTAGGAGTTTCTACTACTTCAGCTTAAGTATATGTTAGCTTGTAAACTGCCAAGTAAACTTGTGTAGCTATAGCATTACTTTATAATTCTTTTTAATCCTGTGGTTTGTAAATAAAATATACATCTGCATAGTAACAGCTGTCAGAACAATATACCAGTAAAAAGGAGATTATTTCCATCTGTTGGGGACCAAACAGTTGAGGAAAAACACTGAAGCAATAAGCAATGAAAACTAAAACTTGGCATAAAGAAACACCATTCCTGCCCCCATGCTGCTACAGCTTAGGGTCTGTAAGCTGAGTTTTTGTATTTCAGCAGATTCTGACCACCTATTTTAGCCAAACCAGGAAGGAGAACTGGAGTAGGAGAAGCTGTAACTCCAAGACGAAGAAAATCTAATAATGCAACTTATCTAAAAAAGATGACAGGAAAACAAACACCAAATGCACATTATTTATTTAATAAAGCACACTGCCAACATATGCCAATAAACAAATTCTAATAACGAAACAAACCGTCATTGTGGTTTTACTTTAGATGTGAACATAGTTGGGTCTGGAATAATTCTGATAATGATTTTCATAAATGTGACTGTTTTCCACCACAATAGATGGTGAATGAAACAAACAAGACTGAAGTGCAGGTTTAATTCAAAGGAGCTGAAGAAAAATACTGCATGAGTCCCATTTCAAGCAAAAAAATTAAGCAAAATCATAAATAAAATCTTTTTAGTATTTTGTTGGAATCTTTTCAGGTAGTGACAGAAGCATTTAACCCATGGCTGTCACCAAAAACTGGGCTTCCTCTTTTGTGATGTGTTTCCAGGCCTTTGCTGTAGTTGTCTTCCTTTTTTTTTGTTTGGGGATTTTTCATTCATTAGTTTTGTTGGCTGACTCAACCATTGTAGAATTTTCCCCTTTTTCTCATTTAAACTCCTGGGTTGCTGTCACAGTATGTTCTGTGTCATTGTCGATCTCCATACTATGAATTGCTGTCCAGTCAACTCTACATTTGGCTGAAAGTAAAGGAGTGCCATTAGAAACAACACATAAATATGAGTTACTCTGCTTCCATCATTTTTTCAGAGGTTATGGGATGTCCTTTGTATTATTCCTAGCCTTTATTCCTTCCCCCTACTTGTGTCTTCTGGTACGGGTTCTTTTTTGGTCTCATCTGTCTAAAGAATGCTATTCGAGAAAGAGCCTGACTTTTCAAAATACTTTTAAAATCTAATTGGTCCATTTGTATTCTTTAGGCTTGTGAATGGTTTTTGCCTTGTGGGGAACCTTCTGCATTCTATTTATGATATAATTGGATAATTACACGCCTATCTTCTGGAGATTCCTTACTGGATGTTTTGAAGAATTGTTTCTTTATCTACCGCCATCTTCCACTTCCACTTCCACTAACACCCAGTGCTTGCTGTGACTTTACCAGTTTTTTTTTCCCTAACATTTTCCTACCATTTGTTTTGTATTGCAAACATGGCCACTTAGACTTACATCAAGATCTTCTCTAGCTGCCAGCTGTGGTTTCATAGCCCCAGCAAATGCAGCTACCATGTTTGGAATCATCTCCAGACCTTTTGTCTTCTTAACGTGAACGAATGATGAAAAAATGACCCACAATTATTCCTTTGAGTGAATTGTCCTATTACATTTGAGGGCCTGAAAAATGGGACTGAGTATAAAAAGCATATAATTACTCAACAATTGAATCAATATTTTTTATTCAATATTTTGAGAAACAATCTGGACGGTTTTTAACATAAAACAGCACAGAAGAGAAAATTCTTTTAAAATGTCTCAGGTGATCATTTTACTCAGAATGCATATGTAGATGTATATAATGTAGATGTATAGATAGATGTAGATGTAGATGACTACTGGATTCATGAAGACATCTTCTATGAAGACAACCTCTGCTTAGATGACCTCAGACGAATACAATGGTTCTATGGAATGACTCCTTCTGCTTATCCTGTTTATACCAATTTTTCCTTTTTCTTTATGTCCAGGTCCAGTCCATTGTTGTTCTGCTTTTATAAATGAAGCTACTTAAATCAGAGTTTAAAAATCAACACTGGTCAGAATATATGCTGGTTTATTTGCATACATTACATTATTATATTTGGTGACATACCAAGTGCTTCTAACTCATCATCACACATGAGCAATTAAACATAAAAGCTTAAGTATTTAGGTTAAGTGCCAGTGAGAATGAAATCTCTATATCCCACCAGTTATATTTCTGTTGTCAGTTGAAGGTGAAAAATTCAAATTGAAGCTTTACACTTGTTTTTTTTTTGTTGCTGTTGACTTTGCTGAAGTGGCTGAGACCTGATGAAGTGTCTGTCCTGACAGCAAGTGTGATCTTTAGTCACATGAAAGTGATCACACAGGTGGCAAAGAAAAATATTTCCATGAAAAAAGTCTGCTCTCGCTCCACTGCGGTTTTGTTTCCTGGTTGACAAATTTGTGACTTCACTGCCGCCCTTCCAGCTTCCCAATGTGGACTCCTATAATTCTTAAAAAAGAGGACCATTATCTTTTCAGCATTTAATATTCCTGTCAGTCCACCAGTGCCAAAGGAAACTTTATGGCACTGCCAAGATTTTTGAGACTTTCTGTTGGAACACAGAAAGTTGCTACTTTTTAAAACAATAATAAAGAGCATTTTAAAATACAGAGATGTTTGTTTTTGTAATATAAAATTAAAAAGTATGGTGGTAAAAGTATCACACCATGAGGAGTAGTGTCAATGTTTCTGTAAGGGCACTGGACAGCTGTGTATTAACTTAGAGTATGTTCTTATATCTTGCTCATAAAAGGTGTAGGTTTAAAAAAGAGCTTCATAAAACACATAAAAACACCATGAAGGTGTTATTATACAGTCAATATTTTTTAGTATTTTTTTATATTGTAAGAGGAAATTAATTCACGTGTTAGCTAATGATTATGAATTAAAAAAAAAAAACTTCCCAATATACAGATGTTGTTTATATAAATTTGTCCAGAAAATCAAAATAGTACCATATTAATTTCAGTTTCTCTTATCTTATATTTTAGACCTTGGAGCACAAAATGAATATTTTAAATCAACAAACAAATACCAGTATTTGTGTACACAGTACACAGTTGTCTGAAAAGAAAAAAAATCAGTGAGTTCATGCAAATAGTGCAGTAGAAAACCTCCACGTTCACCCATACTACAGAAAATATTCACATTTACAGTAACATTTCTTACAGGAACGATTTGAAATACAGGCAAACATAAAGGAGACTTAAAATATGGTATCTCTCTTCATTTAGTGGCTGCTGCTGTCTAACCTGCACTCCACCACAGTGGATGAGCCAATTACACTTGAAAGCCATCATGCAATTAATTGGCAAGATAATATGGAGCCTTTCATTTTCCTTGCTTGCAGACTGAAATGAGCAACATACCAGTGGTACCTCCCACTGGTAGAAGAAGTAAGCAATTGAAATGCTTTACTCAGGGTGGAAGTAGCAACTCTATAATGCTACATTTAAAGTAAACACACATTTACTTTAGTAATATAATAATATTACTACAGTATTACAGAATACAGGCTCGTGCCGTTTGCTAGTTTAACCAAAAATATACAATACTGCCTGCTGCTAAATTGATGTTCGCTTTATAGGAATTTAATAGGATGTGCGCTGATTTCCAGGTACTGTGGTTAATAATATGGACCTGCAGTAAGGAACAATGAGTGACTGGGAGAGCCTGAGGAATTTATTTTTATATACCGGGATGAAGGCAGACTGACAGGCTGCTCTAAACACAAAGTGTGTAATATTGTATCATTCAGTTTGCCAGTACTATAATTTGAGCTAACATAACTCAAACATCATTAAATTTAACAAAGGAACTCACATTTCACTCTGTCACTCTCAGTAGAGACAGAAGTCTCAGACCTGAACATATTCCTATATTTAAAAGCGCTGATCAAGGCTCCCACACAATCATAGCTAAGTTATACTGGTGTTCATAATATTTGATTGGATCTTATTAAAATGTTTAAAATACAACTGTCTTACCTTTTTTTCCCTTAGTTTTCTTGTACCTGTCAGGGAGTTTTAGTATAGTTTAGTGACATAATTCATATCATGTGGGTGTGTGGAGACTTTGTTTTGAAATGTATAAATATATCTCTAAAAAATGTAGTAAAAATAAAAGCAAAATATTTTCCTCTAATATTGATTAAAGTATCTAAAATATACTCGCTGCATTAAAGGAGGTGCCTAATCAGACTTTCACATGGCAGCAACTCAGTGCATTTAGGCAGTGAGCGGCAGGTCTCTGGTCAAAAATGCCCAGAGGAGAATGGCCAGGCTGCTTGAAGCTGCTAGGAAGGCAACAGTAAGTCAAATAACCACTGTTTACAACCAAAGCAGAATGCACATCATCAAACCATGAAGCAGATGGGCTCCAGCGGCAGATCACACTGGGTGCCACTACTGTCAGCTAAGAACAGGAAGTCGAGGCTACAGTTCACACAGGTTCATCAAAATTGGACAATAGAAGACTGGAAAAAAGTTGTCTGGTCTGATGAGTCTTCATTTCTGTTGTGGCCTTCTGATGGTAGGGTCAGAATATGGCATCAAAACAACATGAAAGCATGGATCCATCCTGCCTTGTATCAGCGATTTAGGCTGCTAGTGTTGTAATAGTATGGCAGATATTTTCTTGGCACACTTTTGGCCCCTCAGTATCGTTCGAACCCCACAGCCTACCTGAGTATTTTTGCTGACCATGTCCATCCCTTTATGACCACAGTGTAAAAAAAAAGGCTGCTTCCAGCAGGATAACACACCCTGTCACAAAGTTCAGATCTTTTCACCCTGGTTCCTTAAACATGGCAATGAGTTCACCGCACTCAAATGGCCTCCACAGTCACCAGATCTCAGTCCAGTAGAGCACCTTTGGGATGTGGTGGACCAGGAGGTTTGCATCATGGATGTGCAGCCGACAAATCTGCAGCAACTGTGTGATGCTCTCATGTCAGGATGGAGCAAAATTTCTGAGGAATGTTTCAGCACTTTGTTGAATCTGTGCCACAAAGAATTAAAAAAGCTCTGAAGGAAAAATAAGTGTCTAACAAAGTGTACCTAATAAAGAGGAAGCTGATTTCAGAATTTCCCATGATGCAGCGCAGATATTGATGCAGATATAGGAACATTTATGTAATTTTATACACTATGCTCTTAGCCAATATCTCCAGTACAAGATGCCACATATCAGTTTGTCTGGATGTGAAGAAAAGCTGGAAAGTAAGAGTTCCTCATTCAATCGATCAAACTGAAACAAGAAATGTGCACAAAAATAAATAAATAAATATGTTTGCTCTGACCATTACATGTTCGCATACTTTCGCATAAGCTATGAGGAGCTCAGTGATTAAATGGGTTTGCTAAATTAAATTCTTCTTTTTGTACGACACACAAAATATTTTTGTAGAAACGTGCTTTCTCTGGCAGTCAGTCCCAAAGGGGAAGTAATTCTTGAATTTCCGAGGAGTTTTGAACAGGCGGCATAAGGCGAGTCTCCAGACGCTACCGTTTGTAAATCTGTAAAGCCTCACGGACATCTACAGAAATTAGAGAGACTCAAAATCTCATCAGCAGAGAGAGCAGGACAAACAAAGAGATTTACTTGCACTTTGTGGGAAAAGTGTGCATGTGCTAAAGGAGCGTGGGCATTTCAACATTTCCAAGAAGCTGGAAAAATCTATTAAAGCACAGAATTAAATATTTCATCTGCCAGATCCCAACACGCACATGCCAGGAGTTTTGTATTATAAACGCACCGGTAGTTGAAACTTTTGTTTTACTCATGTGCGCTAATCTCCACCCTATCCTGCTCCTGCTATAATTCTGTTAGACTTTTTCATATTTATTTAATAAACGCTCGAAATTCAAATTGTAACTTTGTGTGTCGAGAATTAATGGGAAAAGCCCTAACTGTTAAATCGTAAAATTTGAATTAGAAAGTTCCCATGTAATGCATATCAAACATTTATTAAAGCCACGCAGAATAATTGAATTGTTCTGCTGGTCTGATTTGTTTAACTAAATTCTTTGGCTGTTGAAGTGTGATACAAGATTTCCTGCAAAATCCATTACAGACACAGGTATCTTTTGTGTATTTGTGCATCTCCAATACATTTTTTATCAAGTTTTATCTTTCCTTTCCTCTCTTCTCCCTATCTAAGCCCCAGCTCTGTCACTGCTTATCCACATCTCCACTGCTTATCTGCATCAAGCCCCTCAGTGAGATTTCAACCACTGTGACATGCAGTGAAAGCAGAGGCTGTCAGTCAGCTGTGCCAAAAAGACTGAAATCAGAGCGGGAGAGGTAAGAACGAACCAAAGGGAGAGGGGAGGAAAAGGCAAAGTTAATATAATTTCATTTTTGACCCTTCCATGACAGAAAGCTGCCTTGATATACAGTAAGCTTATAGAAAGTGAATGCATTAAATCAGCTTCTTCAGCTCATGTAAATGTCAGCCCGTGTATCCCTGCAAAAGAAAAACACAAACACATCTGGGAGAAGGTCTGCTCTCACTTATTGGGCTGATTATTAAGCAAAGCTTATAATGTCAGCCTCCCATTTACACACCATGAAAGTGTGTCTCCCAACACACACACACACACACACACACACACACACACAGAGAGAGAGCGAGAGAGAGAGAGAGAGTAGCCAGGGAGAAACTTTGTGTTTTAGTAAGCTAAGTTTCACACATTGACTGGAGGTGTCCTTGCTTTCTACTGGTGTAATTATCACTCCAAGAAAAGTGTTTCATTAGGAAAGCTCCTCTCTCAGACACATTACTCACAGAGGGCTGGACACAGACACCCTGGACAACACACACGCTCACACACACATACACACAGCCCATTCTCTATTCATCACCCTTTATTCCCGTCTTCTGTTTGATTTATTTTTATGGACTTCTCTTCCTGTTTGTCTTCCACATTCTGCTCATTCTCTGACATTAATTTCTTTAACTGTTTTTCTTTAGCCGTCAGTAAATAACATTTCTGGTGTTGCTGCCGACTACTGAAATCAAACAAAGATGTTCTTTCACCGGTGTGGCGAATCAGACACATTTTGGAGTCAACCCGGAGGTAAGTAAAAAAATCTCAAATTCTGTTAATACTACAAAAGTTACTGAATGTAACTCCAGGTCTATGAGTATGTGAGTAATGGGAGGTGCATACATACTACCACTAATGCACCCTTATTCTCCTAAAGGGACAGGCATGATGATTGTTTTCCAGCTTTGCAGCCCAGCTCCTACATGTTGTAGCTGCTTACTGCCACCAGGGGGCAGTGTCAAGGGGCTACTTTTACTTGTGTTGTTATCGTCCTTCAGCCATCTGTGGAGAAGACCAAAGTCTCAAGAGCTGAAGCAAAATATATACAAAAAGTGTAGCCACTGTGTATGCTTCTTTGATTTTCTTTTTACATTTTTTGCACTTCTTCCTGGTGACCGTCACTGTCGCTCCCTGTCCTGTTCGGCCTCACTTTCCAATCAATCAACATTCAACATTTGCACAGCTGGCTACATGCATAGGTTTTTTTTTTTGGAGGACTGCATGCAAGCATGTCTGCTTGTATAGGTTGCATAACCTAAATTCTTCACTCTTCATAGCCAAATATCGACACAAACTGAACCACAAACCTGCTACCATGTATCCTGTTCAGCAGGCGCCATCATTGGTTGTGTTGGGTGGTCACATTTTAGTCTGTAGTGGCCCTCTGACCCCGCCCCCACTGGTGTCTAACTTAGTAATTCAACTCTCACTTAAGCCAAGCTTGAGTGCTCATGTGTTTAATTTTCCTTGGTTTCAGATCATTCCTCAAATGCTCCTTCAGCTTCCTGTGTCCAACTCATCATCCCTCTATCTGTGCTGATTCTTCCTCTTATTCCTCCCCCTCCTCCTCCTCTTCCATTCACTTCCCCTGCTGCCCATTCTCTTGCTTGGGAGGCCTGCGGATCTGCAGGTTAATGAGTCATGAAGTGTGAAAACTTCCTGAAAGTCAGCCGGGTTTAATGCTGTTTCCAGATGTGACTGTACAAACGTCTGGATGTCCACTTGAAATGAGTTAGAGGGGGATGCGTGGGGCAGTTTCGAGGTGAGGTGGGGTGAACAGGAGGACAGAATGGTGATGAAAGGGTATAGTGTAAGAAATAAATGAGGGTTTAAAAATATGAAATATGAAAATATGTGAGAGAAGAAGGAGGGATGAATATGGTTAGCAAGCTTTATGACAATCTATCATCTACTGCTGCAATATTTTACTCTCGTGCACATATGCGGAACTGCTGGTGGTGTGAAATTAATAAGTGTTGTAAAAAAAATTCATGGCAACCCATCCAGCTGTAGTATGACTAAAGATGAATAAAAACGTAAAGAATAAGCCTCGGTACAACCATACAGCACAGGATCAGCCATACATTGCCTGCAATAAGGACTGACATTCATCTAAAGGCAGATGCCAGATAAAAAGCTGATGATGACCCATTGCAAGCATATGTGTATGAACGTATACATGCACGAAAGTGTGAGCCAGTGTGTGTGTGTGTGTGTGTGTGTGTGTGTGTGTGTGTGTGTGTGTGTGTGTGTGTGTGTGTGTGTGTGTGTCCATAATCTGGCGTAAATAATGACATCTCTGTCCCCCGTCTTCTGTGGTGCCAGCTCCACTAATTATTTATTCTTGGAAGCTGCGAGGGTGTCAAAGCTCACACTCTTGCATCTCAAACAGTGTTCCCCTCCCTGTTTTGGTGCTGGCTGCTTTACTGCCAGTTAGGAATAGTATTGTTTGCTCATAGTCATTATTTATTGGTAAAGATATTTCAGCGAATACTCCCGTCTTCCATTACAAAAACATATATTCTCAGTTATCCAAGAATGATACATTTTGGATATAGATTTCAGGATTTAACCATGAAAGACATCCTTGTCCACCACACAGTACAATCAGGGAGGCATCTGACTGATCTGTGATTCATTCTGCATCATGACAACGTGACAAATATACAGACAGAGTGATAAAGATCTATCATCAGAGACAAAAACAACAAAGAACATATTCCACTAGAACCCTGCGCACAACAACATGGAGTCAGTTTGCGATTACATGGAGACAAAAAGACACATTGACAAACTAAATCCACACAAGATTGTGGCTCAGGAAGGTAGAGCGGGTAGACGACCAGGTGGTTGAATACCAGTTGAAGCTGATGCCCCAAATCCATCAGAGTGGGAATGTGTGCAGAAAAACTAGAAAGTGTTTAAAGCATAATCACTCTATGAATGTGTGTGAATGGGTGAATGTGGCTTGTTGTAAGCAAAGTGCCATTGTGACAAGTAGCTACCTAGCTACCTGCCAAATATCTTGAAAAACTGTGCAAGTGTTACAAGGATATCAATTTGTTAAATCTGACATAACAGCCAACTCCAGGTCCAAATTCTCATATCACAAATTGGAGAAAGCAGTGAGGAACCATTACAGGGTAAAAAAGATACAAAATTATTCAACAGTGAGATTCTGGATTGCTACTGAAGTTCGAATCATAGTTCTTTAGAATTTTTCTGGTTCAGCAATCAAAATAAAGTCAAATCAGATCTGAAAAGTTGTCTGTCCTGGGAAAAAACATGAAACAGACAAAGTATTCCTTCTGCAGCATCCCACTGCATACATACATTTACATTGCCAATTTAGGAATAATGACTGTGGTGCTTTTGGTACCACTGCTATAACAGGAAAAAAAAAAATTTTTTTTTAGATTTTCTCTCCATAAATATACAGTAATTTCTGTGTATTAGTTATTGTGTTGGAGTTGTCTTTAAAGAGGTAACACCATTTAATGTTTCAGAATTTTTACGGGAATATCTGTCAAAATGACAAAATGCTTCATACAAAATCCATCCCTCACTGAGAAGCCTCTCCTGTGGAGTGCTTCTGTCTCCTCCCTAAAAGTATCTGCGCATTGTAAAGCTGATATAAGATGTGCAAGTGATTCGGGCTGTACAGACACAGACAATAGTTTGACTTTTACCCCGTGTTTCAGTGCGGACACAGACACAGACAGCTGGAGACACGATGGCTGAGCAGTCATTCCTTTCACACTTCTTTTGAGTCCATTTGAAATCTACCGCCTGGGGCGCATGTGCAGTTGGTTTATTGTAATGTAAAGTCTCTGCAGATGGGTTTGTGCAGCCACAAAAGTTTGCAGGCACGAAGCCTTCCACACAGACCTTCGCACTCACCGCCCGATGGTGAAATTTATATCATTCAGACCCAAAAAGTCATCTAAACCCTGGCATGGTTTTGTGAATGTCACCACCAGCACATACTGTACACACACACACACCTATCAACTGATACAAACACCACTGGAGTGCGTGGGATTCAAGCAGCTCAAAGTTAAACCAATTAAATCCAGTCGACACTAACACTACTCGAGTGGAAGCAAAACACAGAGGCTGGACTTTAGAAGAGTGGCTTTAAAAGTAAATAATTCTAGTTATCAGTGGGCATTTTCTGTCATCTATTTTTCATTTGGGTCAACAAATGGCATTCACAACAGTGCTTTGCCTTTCTGTTGATGTGTTTGCACTTATGAATAAATGTTCGCATTTGCATGTGGGTACAATTCGAGAGACTCTCTCTCATTCTCGTCAGCGAGTGAGAGCGATTGAGCTCTGAGGGGTTATGAGAGAAAATAAGTTGAAAACAGGACAGAATCAATACCGTTTAGCCAATAGCCTCGTAGCGCATGTGTACTTGTGCATTGTGTATTTGCAAGCTTAAAAATGTGTGTGTTTACCTGAAGTGTGACTGCATTTAACGTGTCAAATTGAGGAAAAACAACCAATTGCCTCTTAGCACACACTTTATTGACCAGTGGAACACATACACATTTACACACACACACACACTACAGGCATATTGACTGGTTGCAGGGAGAAACAGGTTTAAGGTAATTAGAGTAGTGTACTTTCCACCAGAAACCCACTATGATCCTTTTCACTGCACTTAGCCAAGTACTACTTAAGTGTGACTAATATCACAGCAATGGGAGAAAGTAAAAGAAGACACTGTGTTGAACATGGCTGCTGTAACCTCATTATTATTGCAACTGCAATACACAAAGATTGGAAGCAACAACCTTTTTCTAAAAATACTGTTCCAAAAAATTAAAGGAACACATTTTAATCAGAGTACAGCATCAAGTAAATTAAACCTATTGATCTGGTCAGTTAAGTAGCAGAGGGGCTTGTTAATCAGTTTCAGCTGCTTTGGTGTTAATGAAATTAACAACAAGTGCACTAGAGGGGCAACAATGAGACAACCCCCATAACAGGAATGGTTTTACAGGTGGAGGCCACTGACATTTACCCTCCTGGTCTTTTCTGACTGTTTTTTCATTAGTTTTACATTTGGTTAAGGTCAGTGTCAGTGTCTCTACTGGTAGCATGAGGGGATACCTGGATCCTGCAGAGGTTGCACAGGTAGTGCAACTCCTCCAGGATGGCGCATCAATACGTGCCACTGCCAGAAGGTTTGCTCTGTCTCCCAGCACAGTGTCACTGTTTGGGTTTCACAATCAAGGCTACATTTTCCAAAGAGATTTTGTACCAGGTGGCAGACAGAATTACAGGGGTTGGACAATGAAACAGAAACACCTGGTTTTAGACCACAATAATTTATTAGTATGGTGAGGGCCTCCTTTTGTGGCCAATACAGCGTCAATTCGTCTTGGGAATGACATATACAAGTCCTGCACAGTGGTCAGAGGGATTTTAAGCCATTCTTCTTGCAGGATAGTGGCCAGGTCACGACGTGATGCTGGTGATGCTGGTGAACCATTGGATGCACATGGTCCTCCAGAATGGTTCAGTAGTCCTTGGCAGTGACGTGCCCATATAGCACAAGTATTGGGCCAAGGGAATGCCATGATATGGCAGCCCAAACCATCACTGATCCATCCCCATGCTTCACTCTGGGCATGAAACAGTCTGGGTGGTACGCTTCTTTGGGGCTTCTCCACACCGTAACTCTTCCGGATGTGGGGAAAACAGTAAAGATGGACTCATCAGAGAACAATACATGTTTCACATTGTCCACAGCCCAAGATTTGCGCTCCTTGCACCATTGAAATCGACGTTCGGCATTGGCACAAGTGACCAAAGGTTTGGCTATAGCAGCCCGGCCGTGTATATTGACCCTGTGGAGCTCCCGACGGACAGTTTTGGTGGAAACAGGAGAGTTGAGGTGCACATTTAATTCTGCCGTGATTTGGGCAGCCTTGGTTTTATGTTTTTTGGATACAATCTGGGTTAGCACCCGAACATCCCTTTCAGACAGCTTCCTCTTGCATCCACAGTTAATCCTGTTGGATGTGGTTCATCCTTCTTGGTGGTATGCTGACATTACCCTGGATACCGTGGCTCTTGATACATCACAAAGACTTGCTGTCTTGGTCACAGATGCGCCAGCAAGACGTGCACCAACAATTTGTCCTCTTTTGAACTCTGGTATGTCACCCATAATGTTGTGTACATTGCAATATTTTGAGCAAAACTGTGCTCTTACCCTGCTAATTGAACCTTCACACACTGCTCTTACTGGTGCAACGTGCAATTAATGAAGATTGGCCACCAGGCTGGTCCAATTTAGCCACGAAACCTCCCACACTAAAATGACAGGTGTTTCAGGTTCATTGTCCAACCCCTGTATATATTGAAAGTTCACAGAAAGCCTATCTCACTGCTGATGGTGCTAATATTATATATAGCCAATACCTTTTGCAATCCATATTTACATCAAAATGATTATTTAAAGCATAAAAACCTGGTTTATTGCCTGTTTGAGGGGTTGTTTTACAAATGCATCCTATTTATAAATTATTGCTTACAAGACTTTGTGTTAATCAGCTGATATTAACTTGAATTCAAAGAGGAGAGCGAATAGTTAAACAAGGTGCTAAAAATGTTCAGCTGAGAACAGGAGTTTTAGCACAAAGCAAAGTTTAATCCAAGTTATGTAATCAGGGAAGTAGAAATAAATAAAGACAAACGACAACAAGATGGTGACGGCATTACTTGCGGCATTGCTCACTGCATGTCTGCAGAGATTCTACCCAGAAAATAAAGAGTACTTGAACTTCACTCCTTTAGAAAGTTCTTTTTCTTAATGCTTTTTCTGTAGTATATAATTCTGTGTCAAGTCAACAACAAATACTTGTCAGATTTGGTTCCTAACCACATTAATACTGCAAACATCATGACCAACAAGCCACTACAAATCCATTAATTTCCAATTGAGCTGAGCGACTGATGCATACAAGGTCAGAAGGTTAAGAGGCTTGTCAACAGGGGAAAGTTTGGCAGTTTCTGGGCATCAGCAGCCAGCCAGATTTCCACACTTTGTTCTTTCTGTCATTTGATTTTAGAAATAATAGAGCTGCCTGTCTGGGTTACACAGTTAATGTTCCCCATTGTGTGTATGCACACAATATTATGACACTTAGTCTTTTACAGCTTGCTCATGAAAAGCAGTGAAAAAAAATACACACTGAACTGCACTAGACCATCAGAGCCTCTCATACCAGCTACAGCTGGTCAGGAAAGAGCAGCCCATCAATCAGGTTGCTGACATTATGGATGTGGGGTAAGGACACAAACTTATCAAAGAGGGGTCCGTGATCAAATACAGAACTATTTGGGGTGCTTGACATAAAGTGGTCTAGGAGCTCTTCACCTGGAGTGCAGCAAGTGGTACACAATCATTCTCTTCCTCTTTCATTTTCATCTCTCCATCTGTCAGCACGTTCAAGTAGATTTCTATTACTCAACAATAGTCGCTGCTCGGTTAGAAACACTCTGTGTGGAAGGGAGGGAGAGAAGGACTGGAAAGCAGTCATAGGCAGCTACAAATACAAGTGCTTACTGCTGTAATCCTATCAGTGAGGGCATGTTGGCTTTATGCAGCGTTTGAGAGGTCAACATGTACTGTATGAGCATGGTGGGGCGAGGAGGGAATGCTTAGAGGAGCTTCTCAGATTCAAATGGTCAATAAAAAGTTCACCCACTAAGCACCACACATCCATGGAGATTGTTTGCTGTGCTAGGTGTGTTCAGTCAGTCATGGCTGGCCTTTAAAAATACAGCAATTTATGTCTAAATGTGGATGAGAAGTGTGCAGTTAAAGTCTGCTTTTCAGGCTATTATAAAGACATGAATTCAAGCGTGAAGCTCAGGTTTACCACCTGAGCAATTTTCCATTGATTAGAGGTCTAAAATATGTGAAAATATTAGATATTCATCAGAGCTGGTTAAATTGGTACAAAAAAGAATGTTTAGTAGAGATCTAGCTCACACATAGATCTACACATAACACAAATCCGCAGGTTGTCATAAGCTTGTGTGGCACTGTGGTATCAATACCTGTGGGTCCGGGTCCAAATCTGTTTGTTTTTACACATAAAGGATATTTTCTCACTAAATGAAAGAAAATAAATGGATGGTTGAATGGATGGATGGATGGATGGACTGTGGGAGGGAACTGGAGAACCCATGCAGTCAGTAACCAGTTCCAACGCAGAAGTGCTGTATGTCCAGGCTGGGACTTCTGGGTGTACCCTCAAACTGGAGGTCTGTACCACTGCAGTGACATTAGCTTTTAATGGTATAACAACACGTGGTGGTTTGTGTTGCTGTATTGCTGGACTCCTGTAGTGAATGCTAACACATTTGTCAAATCTGAGAGAAGCACTGCAGGTTCAAATCCCATGTGGTGATGTAAAGATCCCTTCTTGGCTAATGTTAACAGCTGTAGCAACACTAATACAAAAAAATAGCTAAGATATGGTAGTGAGATCTGGGAATGACCAGGATGGACAGGTTTAGAAATACAGTACAGTGTATCAGAAGGACAGCTCAGGTTGAGCAGTTTGGAGACAATGTTAGAGAGGCAGAGCTGAGATGGTTTGGACATGTGCTGAGGAGGGACAGTGGATACGCTATAACAGGATGTTGAAGATGGAGCTGCCAGGCAGGAGGAAAAGAGGAAGACCACAGAGGAGGTTCATGGACGTAGTGAAGGAGATCGTGCAAAGGGTCGGTGGAACAGGGCTAGGGTGAGATGGAGACAGATAATCTGCTGTGACAACCCCTAAAGGGAGAAGAAGAAGAAGAAGAAGATGATGAAGAAGAAGAAGATGAAGAAGAAGAAATTGCATTTAAGATAAGGAGAATGTCCCGCTGGATGGTATGTAATAGTTTGAAACACTGGGTAATGTGGTGCTAAAAATGCATATTAAACATAATGCTGGAACTGTGTTGTACATTTGGCAAGTTTTCATATAATCTGTAATATTAACACACACAATTTGTGATTTAAAAAAAAAAACATTCAGTCAAGGCCTGCCAAACATACTGGCAAAGCGTAGTGGATGGCTTTGCAGAGTGTAAGAACTGCATAGCAGAAGGGCACAATTTTGAGCTTTTCACTACTTTTGGTGCCAGGAAGAGTGGACTTCATCAGAGTTGGTGTCTGAACTGTTAATTTCATCCAACACAGAAGGCTGAGTCTTGTCAGCATTTTTCATACTGACAAAGGGATCCAAGGGCATGCCATACAACACCATACCATCATATTCTTTGATTTATGACAGCATTTCTGTTTCACAAGAGTCAACTGATTGAGTGTGCAAAAAAAACGAGACACATTGTTGAAATTGTGGTTATTTTTCTTCATACATCTCAAGGTGTTTGTCTTCTGTTATGCAAATGGCTCTCTGAATGTGAATATTCAGCATGCACCTGTGGCAACAGTTGCAACTGTTTTGTATAGGTTATTATGCCCTGGTTATATCAGTGTTCTTGAGATCAAACTGGTCCAGGAACTAAAGTGAGCTTGACACCCCTGATCTAAAAGGAAAATGGTGTCCCTCAGAAGGACATTTTATCTTTTCTTGTCTTTTCTCATCTCTTTGCGTGCCTCCTTCTTTTCTGTGTAGTTTAACGTGTCTTCCAGTGGGAGTACCCAGTTCACTTTGTGTTTTATAAACATTCGAGAACGCCCACAGCTCCCATGTGTAGGTGGATCCCTGTGCCCTCACTGTGACTCTGTAGACATCTCTATATCAACACAGTGCAAACAACTCCAGAACACGCACATGCAGACACACACACACACACACACACACACACACACACACACACACACACACACACACACACACACACACACACACACACTAACCTGTCAGTCGTCAGGAGGAAAGAACAGTCAACTGAGACATGCAAGTGTAGGAAAACATTTCATCCTTATTACCCTGTTATTCTCTCTCAAGCACACACACCCGCTCTGTATTTCTGTATTTAGGCATTATCATTCTCACCTTTTCTCATATTTCTTTCTCACGAGGGGCCTCCCCCCCACCCCCACCCCCACCCCCACCCCACCCCCCCAACTTAATCTCTCTCTCGGTCTCTCTGCCTTTTCTCCTCCTCAGTCTTTTCCCCCCTCAAGGTGTCTAAGCTGTGAGACATTTAATCGCCGCGGTAACGGTTTCATATCTGGAACAGAAATCAAATAATGCCAGATGATTTACTCCCCCTAGCAACCAGGGAGCACAGCCCTAGCAACCGACCCAGCCAGCAGGCCAGACCTAATCAGGTTGAAAATATTTCAATTATTGTGTTGATTCTTGGACGTGTGTGTGCCTGTGTGTGTGTCTGTCGGGGCAAATGCATGTGTGTGTATGTATGTAAAGGTGGGTCTGCTGTATTTTAATGATGTCAGCTGCTATTGAGCTGAATATGTGACTGCAGAAGGAACAGGAACTGTGTTGTGTCACAGAAGTGATCGAGTGCTATTAGAACTGCTGCTGTTATGATGGAGACATTAGAAGGATGCAACAACACATGGTCATTCTGGCTTGGATAGCATAACAGTTGGCATACTCTGTGTGTGTGTGTGTGTGTGTGTGTGTGTGTGTGTGTGTGTGTGTGTGTGTGTGTGTGTGTGTGTGTGTGTGTGCTCATAAGAAAGAGAACACCAGAGTTGGCGAGGCAGAAATGACAGGATAGCCAAAGAGCGGGGACAGGATCCAAACTCCAGGGTGCCAAAGGACCAAATCAAGCTTTTACTCCACTACCCCATCAGACACAGTTGCACAACATTTATTTGTGTTGTAGCTTTGGAGAAAGTGGAAGTTTCTGTGTCTGTGTGTATCTGTCTGTGTGTTTGTGTGTGTGTGGAGGCGCTGTTTATGCCGTTTGTGTCTGTGTGTTTGTTGGAGGTGGGTAGGCGCCCGCACAGGGGGGAGCTTTATTGAAGGCTTGCCCAGTCAATCGATACCTTTGTGTGTGAATGTGTGTACGTTGTACCTAGACCATATAAAGCCCAGTTTGCACCATCTCTGACTTTAATTCAAACTTATTCAAGCTGATGGAAAAAATATTGATTGTCAAAAATATGGCAAATGATTAAATGTTTGAGTTCTGTATCAAGCTGGAAAACTGCCAAACATTCTCAAATATCTATCTCTGCAGCTTTTCCCATCGTAGTTGGGTCTGCACGTATTTGGACAATCGCACTGTTTTTGTAATTTTGCCTCTGCACACTACTGTGGTGGATTTTCAATCAAACAATCCAGATGTGATTCAAGTCCAGACTTTCAGCTTTAATTCAAGGGCTTTAACAGAAGTACTGTATCAGCTGTTTGGTGCTCCTGAAGATTTTGCCATCTCTCAGATAGGTTTATTTTGTTTTTGCAGCCTAATGATGGCCTCCTTGTGTCAACATCTCTTTGGACGTCATACAGAGTTTGGTGAACAGCTACTATGTGCAACTTAGAACCACTTGTCAGACCTTTTATATGATTTATTTGTCATAGAAAAACAGGGGAACGGGTCTCACCTGGCCATGAAATCGCTTGCTCGATTACTTTTCGCCCCCTCAGAACACAGTTCATTTCATACTTTTGTTAAAGTCCTTGAATTAAAGATGACAGTCTGTTCTTCAACCACATCTTGATTATATGATTTAAAAACCACTGTTGTGGGGTACAGAGGTAAAAAAAATTACAATAATACTTCCTGCTTTATTTTACTAGTTCATTGTCTTCTGTGTCCTGGGCTCAGTTTTACTTCATTCCCTGTGATTGTGTAGATTGCGTGCACCTCTGTCTCATTTCCTTCAATATCCCTCAGTATAAATAGTGCTGTCTTCCCTTTGTTAAAGCATCTCTTTACTCTCCTAGTGTGTTTCCTTGTGTCACTCTGGCTGCTGGATTTATGTTACTTTGTTTATGGACTTCATTATTGGACTTTTGAAGGTGTGCTTTTTTCTTTTTATTGCACCTGCCTCCTGAGTCTGCATTTGGGTCCTTAACCTGTAGCATTGTGTCATCCATTCAACACACAGGGTTAATGTAGTAAAGAGGCACATTTGAACCAAAACTATAATCTTTTCTTAAACCTAGCCAAGTGGTTTTTGGTGTCCAAACCAAAGCAGAGTAAGAAGTGAGCTCCTGGTTGAAACCAAAGGCACTGCCAACAGCTACAACATGTCAATGTGGGGCAAAAGGGGAAAAGGAACCACACAGCAGAGTTCACCACTAAGAGAAAGAAGAGTAAAAAAAAAACAAAAAAAAACAACAAGAACCAGATCCGAAATAAACCCAAACAGCAGTTCTACTACTCCACAAAGTTCTTTTTGACCTCTGTCTTCCCTGCAACAATGGGCAAACATAGACACATAAACAAAAGTAGTGTTCATGGATGGTTGTTCCACATATTTTTATAGTGCACAGCAGCCATAACATGTAGACATGGGAGCTTGAATGAAATACCTGGAGAAGGAATGTTAGATGCAGCGTTCAGGACCATGTCCTGATGAGACACTGGAGGAGCATGGCCAGGACACGCCCCACAGTGCCCAGTCCCTCCAGATCCTCCATCAGCTGAGTTCAGCTTGAGAGAGCCAAGCTGGAAAGGGATCCAAGATGTCATCCAAGCAGCTAGATCAGCCTCTGACCCAGGACCAAACAGAATTCCAGACAGCGTATATAAGCGCTGTCCGAAACTTCTCCACCATCTATGGCAGATCCTCAAGGTGTTCTGGAGGAAGGGGAGAGTGGCTGACCAGTGGAGATGTGCCGAGGGAGTGTGGATTCCCAAAGAGGAGAATTCAAAAGCCATTGAACAGTTCAGAGGCATCTCACTGCTAAATGTGGAAGGAAAAATATTTTTCAGCATCTTGTCACGGCGGCTGACTGAATTTCTCCTGAGGAACAACTACATTGATACCTCAGTGCAGAAAGGTGGGATCTCTGGAATGCCTGGCTGCTTGGAGCACACAGGGTCAGTCACCCAGCTCATCAGAGAAGCAAAAGAGGGAGCGGAGACCTAACAGTCTTGTGGTTGGATCTGGCCAACGCCTACGGGTCTATACTTAACAAGTTGGTGGAAGTGGCCCTTGAGAAACATCACATTCCCAGAAAAATCAAAAACCTTATCCTGGACTACTACAACAACTTCCAGATGAGATACACTTCACAGGCTGTCATATCTGACTGGCACAGGTTTGAGAAGGGAATTATAACTGGCTGTACCATCTCGGTCATCCTCTTTGCTCTGGCTATGAACATGGTAGTCAAATCAGCAGAGGTGGAGTGTCGAGGGTCTTTGACAAAGTCTGGTGTGCGATTCCCTCCCATGCCAGCCTTTATGGATGACCTGACGGTCACAACAACATCAGTTCCTGGCAGTAGATGGATTTTGCAAGGACTTGAGAAGTTCATCTTATGGGCAAGGATGAACTTCAAGCCATTAAAGTCAAGATCCCTGGTAATAAAGAAGCGCAAAATTCTGGTCAAGTTCCAATTAACCATCTCTGGAACGCGCATTCCCACACTGTCGGAGCAGCCAGTCAAATGTTTGGGGAAATTCTTCGACCACAGCCTAAGAGACAGAGCCACCATCCAGAAGACCAGCAAAGACCTTGATACCTGGCTAATCAAGATTGACAAATCGGGACTACCGGGTCAATTCAAGGCATAGATGTACCAGCATGCAGTTTTGCCCAGGGTATTGCGGCACCTACATCTTTATGAAATCCCAATATTGTTTGTGGAGACCATGGAAAAGAAGTTTAGAAGCTTCCTGCAAAGATGGCTTGGCCTGCCCAGGAGCCTGAGCAGCACTGTGCTGTATGGCACGTCCAATGCCCTACAGCTCCCCTTCAGAAGCCTCAAAGAAAACTTTGTGATCTTACGAAGAAGAGAGGCCATGCAGTATCGGGATTCCAAGGACCCAAAGATAGGAGCAGCACAAATTGAGGTCCGTACGGAGTGCTATGGAAGAGCTTCTGGTGGCAGAGTCGCACTTGAGGCAGAGGTCCCTAGTTGGGACCACTGCAATTGGACGAGCTGGCCTGGGATATTTCCCAAGTTGCCATGTCAATAAAATCACCGGGAAAGAGAGGCAACGGCACATATTGGGAGAGTTACATTCAGGGGTAGAGGAAGGACGAGTTAGCAGGGCAGTGGGGCTTGGTCAACAAGGAGCCTGGACAAAGTGGGGGAAGATGGTGCAGCAGAAGATGACATGGTCAGACTTCTGGTGGTCTGACTTCCACCGCATCAGGTTCCTGGTACAGGCTGTGTGTGACATCTTACCAAGCCCTTCCAGTCTTCACACATGGGGCAAAGCTGAAGTGCCCACCTATGCTCAGTGTAATGGAAAAGGAACCCTGCAACACCTGCTCAGCAGCTGTCCAAAAGCCCTGGCTGATGGCTTCTAACGTTGGCACCACGACCAGGTACTCAAGGCAGTTGCAGACATGGTCAGCACAGCCATCAAGACCAGTGAATTCCATCCTGGAAAGAGCTATATCCGTTTCCTCAAACCTGGTGAGAATCCTCCACAGCAGAGAAGATCCCTGCTGTCTATGGCTCCTGACTGGCAGTTGCGAGTGGATCTTGGCAAACAGCTGAAGTTTCCAGAACAAGTTATCCACACATCACACTGTTCTGACCTGGTCATCTTCTCAGATTCCATCAAGAATATTGTCATGTTGGAACTCACCATGCCTTGGGAGAAAAATATGGAGGATGCCCATGCAGCAAGTATCAGGGACTTGTTGAGGAGTGTAGGAACCGTGGTTGGTGGACACACTGCCAGGCTGTTGAGGTGGGCTGCTGAGGTTTTGTGGGTAGTTCCCTCTGCAAAGCCTTGACAGTGCTGGGTGTGACAGGAGCGGATAATAGGAACAGGAACATCACTGAAGATGTATCCCAGAGCATCGTAGCGATGTATCTTAAAACCTCTGTGTAGCACCTATGGACTACTGCTGCGCTATCATACATTTAAGGCTTTTTTTTGTTGCATTTTTAAAGAGGGCTGTTTTTTGTTGCCATCCAATGGATACCTAGCTGTATCTGCAATATCAGCAGCATCTGACAGAACGGCAACGTTTAACGTCTTGGAACGAGAATGTGCTGAACCAAAGATCTACAGGTGTCCTCTGTGGCAGCAGAGGACAAACTGACAGAACTTTTTCTGTTTAATTCCTTTCAGATTCTTTGATTGCGACACAAATAAAGAAGGTGAAGCACGGTGCAGAGATGGGGGGAAAAAAAGCTCCAATCTAATCTGCTCTTTCAATCCCTTATTCTCTTATTGTAATTATGCCTGACAATTGGCCTTTAGGGATGAGACAAGCCTCCTTTAGTGACATTTGCTGTTTAAATGGTGGCAGGGAGGGTGACAGAGCAGAAAAACAGACATAAAAACCACAAGAAAATCTGGGCAGCGAGAGAGAGAGAGCGAGAAAACGAAGAGTGTTTGAATGATGCCCAGAAATGGATGTAAAAATGGGCTTTTGAGAGATTATAAATTTACATATCTTAATAGAGAAATGCATGCTGTGGCATCCCCCCCCCAAAAAAAGAAGAAGCTGAGAAGAAGCTTTAGAATGTGCTTCGCTCGTGTATATTTGCGACAAATTTAGCGTGGTGCAACACAAACCACTATGGTTCTGTGTTTTAATGATTATGCTACTCTTTGGTTGTTCTCCGTGTTCAGAACCATTTGGATGGTTTCATACTAAATGTCATTTTTCTTTCTAGCCTTTTTGAAGAGCTTTTCACTCAGATTTTGCAGCGGCTCATGGTGGAGGTGGGAGGGGAGGTTGCAGTTCAGCTCCGACCCGGTTTGTTTTCACCAAACTGGAGAGTTTTGTTCTGAAATATTCACAACTAATATTTAAAAGGTGAAACATGTTGTGGATTTCAAAAATATCACAATGCTTTTAAAGAGACCTGTAAGCACCTGGTTCCAGACCTCTCAACTGCCGCCTCCACATTTCATATTTTGGAAGTGGTTTGCCTTTGCTCTGGGCCGAGTTCCTGATTGGAGAAAGAATGAGCAGAACTTTAGCATACTACATTTTGGAAATATTACCATAATAAAGTCGACAAAATTTAAATTAATTTCCCCCCCCAGAATTCTGATTTACACATCTGGAATATTTTAAGGCATTTCAAATATGGGTCATATTTCCATGGTTAGACAAAAAAAAAAAGTGAAGGGTTCACTAGAACTGAATGTTTATTAAGTTGCATATTTGTTTAATTAAGCTGCAATATAATTTTTACTTTACAATTTAAAGACATGGCAGAGACACGGGGCATTTTAGATGTCATGGTCCTCTTGTCCTCCTGGCCAACTCGCTCTTTCTGTGTCTGTCTCCCTCAGGTGTTCTCTCTTTTCCCCCCTGTGTGTGTGTGTGTGTGTGGGGGGGGGGGTCTTAGTAGCAGGGTTTGTGGATGGTCTCCGCCCCCTTGATCATACACCTGAGTTTGCAGACCTGATTGCACACTTTTTTGCTATTGAGCCCTGACTATTAGAGACTGGACTTTTTCCTAAGCCAGTGCCAGATTGCTGCACCACAAGCAGCAAAACAAGCTCATCTCCACTCAACTCGTGACTGCAAGAATTGTTGTGTTAGTATTTACTCGCCTTTTCTCCTCTTTTCAGGAGGCTGGGAGCAAAAGGAAAAGTGTGGAGACTGAGGCTTTCTCTGGAGAGTTGTTGGGGAGGAAAAAGAAACACTTGTGGAGATTGCTTGGCAACCGCATTGAAAACCTGTGCTTCAAAAGACTGTTTAAAATTATTTTAACCTTACCACCATGCTCTGCACCTGTTTGTCCAGGTATCTGAGAGCTTAACATTAAGCTCACAGATGAGCTTATTATAATTTACAGAGTACCCAGATGATACAACCTTAATTCTAAAAAAAAAAGTTGTGATGTTGTGTAAAATGTAAACAAAAACAGAATTCAGTGATTTGCAAATCTTATAAACCCATATTTTATCACCCTTCTACAAAGCTGTGCTCTTGTAATAGATGCAGTAAGCATTAAATATGGAAAGCCTTCCCTGAAAAAGACGTCATTTTCTACTTTGTTTCAACTCATTTTATATGATGGTGGCTTTTCTGGATCATGTTCACACATGGCTTCTTCTTTGCGTGATAGAACTTTAACCTGCATCTGTGGATAGCATGGTGAACTGTGTTCCTGAAGTGTTCCTGAGCCCATGCAGTGATTTCCATGACACAATCATGCCTGTTTTTAATGCAGTACTGCCTGAAGGCTCAAACATCACAGCCATCCAATATTGATTTTCATCCTTGTCCCTTGCGCACTATTTCTCCATATTCCCTGAATATTTTGATGATATTATGTACTGCAGATGAGATATATCCAAAGTCTTCAAAAATTTTACATTGAGGAAAATTATTATGATTTTGTTCCACAATTTGTAGATGCAGATCTTTGCAGATTGGTGAGCTTCTGCCCATCTTTACTTCTGAGGAACTCTGCACCTCTAAGATGCTCTTTTTATTCCCAATCATGTTACTGACCTGCAGCCAACAAACCTAGTTGCAAAATGTTCCTCCAGTTGTTTTCGTACCACTTACTTTCCCAGCCTTTTGTTGCCCCCAGCTTTTTTTGTGTTGTGTTGCTGCCATCAAAATTCAAAAATATGTTTCTTAAAATAGTAAAATGGTTCAGTTTAAACACTTTTTTAATTTTTTTTCTATATTCCTCTGTTTTCAAGTTAAAATTTATGATAAATAATGTATATTTATGTGTTTAGAATTTAATGTGTAGTTATAATCATTTGACAGTTATGTGATGGCTTGACTGGGTGTTTTTGGTTGATTTTCTTTGGAGGTGGCAGCTTGCTCGCTCTTCTGACATTTAAGGTTTTTCCAATTTGTCTTAGTCTTTGTTTTTGGAAATGCCTCAAACCAAATGCAAAGGATGCTAGTGAAATGAAAAGCACTTGTCATCCTGAAAACTGAACAAAACAAAAGCACACTTTCAAATCCATCGAATCTCACAGTCACATCAATTGAGCATGAAAAAATTTCAGCTCCGGAAATCCAAATCCATCAACTCAAAATGTCTGTTCCAGTCTTTTCCCTTTAATATCCGACAGTTTCATTTACAATTGCGTGATGTCCATTCCCGTCTCTGTAGTTCAAAACAAACAAAATATTCCCTCAAAACACAAAGTCAAAAGATTAATCCTATTTCGTCCACTCCAGTTAGTCAAGTGACCTACACTAGGGGCCAGTTTAAGATAAATGTGGTTTATTTTGACTATTGAAGCTGGGTAACACAGCCTCCATGGCAGCCAAAAATAACTGCAGAACTGCAACTATTATGAAGTCATTCGGCATCAAAGTGACCAACCTGAATCCTTTATGCCCAAAACATTAGCATGGATAAGATCAATGCACTTTTAACCACTTCATGAAATTCCTTTTATTCCTCCACTCCTCTTCACTCTATTAATTTGGAAAAACTGCACAATGAGGAGAAAAAATGGGAGCTGCAGGAAAAAGGGCGATAAAGGGCCGTGAAGAGCCAGAGTTGAATGTCAGGAGGTTTGGGTGGATAATGGAGAAGTCAAAAGGAGAATAAAGTGTTGATGAGAAGAACAGAAAGAGACAGAGAAAAGACTCTTCTGCCAATCAGTGCCATAATCACAGGTTTCCAATTTCCTCTTTATGTTACAAAGTCTACCACCGAGCTATAGGTAAGACTACCTCAGTATTTCTGTGTGTGTGTGTGTGTGTGTGTGAGTGACAGAGAGAGAGAGAGAGAGAGAGAGAGAGAGAGAGAGAGAGAGAGAGAGAGCAAGTGAGAGAGAAACAGAGGGTGAGAGTGTGTGCGTGTGTGTCTGTGTGAAGGGCAGCTAGGCGTAAAATTGAGTCCAGATTCATTAGGTTCTGTGAGCTGAGCTGCAGTTGGTTTAAGTGATACATTTCCTCTGGAAGTGGAGGTGTGTGGGTGGACGGGTGTGTGGTGGTGGGGGGGGTCAGTCGTACGTCATGGGTCTCTCTCTCTCTCTCTCTCTCTCTCTGTCTCACACCTGTGCACAGACACACATAAACAGACATGCACATGCACACATACAGACAGTTTAGAGGTCTTTATTCTATTTTCTCCCTCCTCTGTCTCACTGGTGAGTGACACTGTAAATCTGAGCCAATTTCCTCCTCTAATTATCATTAAAAAGCGCAAATTACTCCACTCTCCATTAAACACTCCCACATGCCTGCTGCTATTACTAGCAGTGCAGCCTTTTCCATACATGCCAGACTGAGGCCAGCCTTCTGCATAGCTTTGTTCTAACCTGGCTTTATTCATGAGATAAGCACACTAACATATGTCAAACAGAAAACATGCTGTACTGTTTTCCACCAAAACAGCAGGACTGAACATTTCAATCTCCCATCCATCCAAGCACAAGCATTTTTGAATAAAGATTGTTGTGCTTCTTCTAATGCAAAATAGTCCCTTGGGGAAGATGGAGAATGGGTACAATATTATAGAAAAAGATGAGAAAAGTTGTCCTAACAACTAGAGGCACATTCGTCTGAGTCGACGCTGTGGAGAAGTTAATCTCAAGACCTAACGTACCACACTACGGACTCTGATTCATCACAAGGCAAAATTTAAAGCAACATGGAGCTTTGTGGTTCACGAGTAGGTCTTATGACTCATACAGTATGCACACTAAAAGCAGTGTAGCACAGAGTCCGGAAACAATAAAAGTTTAGATTTGTGAAAAGTGGTGTGTACAAGCTGTTGAAAGGTGACCTAAACAACTCTTAATTTAACATACACTCACTAACCACTTCACTGCACCTGTTCAACTGCTTGTGAATAAAAGATTTAATCAGCCAGTCACATGGTAGCAATTCAGTGCATTTAGGCAGTAGACATGTTCAAGACAAGTCAGTATTTCAGAAACTGCTGATATACTGAGATTTTCCTGCATAACCGTCTCTGGGGTTTACAGCAGTGGGGTTTCCTCAAGGCAAGCAAGGCAAGCACCACTCGTCTAGTGAAATCTAAAAATAAACACCAATATAAACTTACCAAAGTGAAAGTGATCTCTGTCCTTTCATCTTAGTCTTCTATTGTAAAACTTCTCACCTGTTTGCATTCATCCCTTTAAAATACTGCCATCTTGTGGCCACAGTTGGTTATTGTCTCTGGAGGCAGGATTAACTCTGCTTGACTCAGATCCCACTGTAGTATTTCTCGATTTCATGAGTGGTTCTTTATCTAGCTTGAGCTTGTCAAGCTGAGAGGCCAGCAGCCTTTTCTAGTCGTTTGTGCATGTGCATGTGCATTTTAGATAATTTGATAAGAGACTAGTGTGCTAGACAAGCTGCTCCTAGCCCTGCTTTCACTGCTCTGAGATGAGTTAACATTTGGATTCTAACCTATGATGTAGATGAAATAGTGTAGTGAAAGTTTTTAATGACTCCTTTAGTGCATTAGCAAAGAAAGCCTTGATGGTGGAGAAGGGATGTCATTGCCTGCAATGTCTGGTTTAAAAAAAAACAGGCAAGTTGAACTGGTGCAAGCTACACCAGAACTTGAATGAACTGAATTTTCACTGATATCTTTAAACCTCATATATATTATTAACAGTCGCAATCCTCAAGCCATTTCATTTAGCTGTTATTTTCTTATTTTATACATTTATTTTAAGATACTTTTTGTTTTTAATTAAGGTGTAGTCACCTGGAACATCCCTAGTTTTTAATTGGCAATTGGTCATCTTCCATATATAACTGCTCATATAGTGCACTACTATAAATAGTATACTACTTTGAAATATACTTATTGAAGTGTCTGAAACGATATAAAATAATTCTTTGTTTGTCTCTTGAGCTTTGCATCCTTCTGTGTGTCAGGTTTGGGCTGTGGCCAGTGAGGCAGAGGACCCCAATGCAGGATTCAGATGAGGAGGTTACGATAACTTAAAGCTTTAATCCAGAAATACTTGGCAGCAAAACATGAACATAGCATAAACACGAACGTGGCATAGAGCACACAACAGGGAAAAAAAACAACAACGACGCGACAAGGAACTAAACAACACAGAGACCTTAAATACACTAGGCGATAACGAGGGAAAAGGAAACAGGTGACAACACAGGTGAACGAAATACACTGACGAGGGAAGGGGAAGTGAACCTAAACACAAAGCACAAGGAACACAAGATCATCAAAATAAAACAGGAAGTGACTAAACATGACACGCAAGTAAACTTAACACAGAGGGAACCTAAATACTATGCACAGGGAAACAATGGGAAGGGAACTAAACACAGACAAGGGCCAAAAAAGACACAGGAACACTAACCAGACAGGAGGATACGGGAAACAAAACATAACACAGACAACTCAACAGAAAACAATAATAACTAAGATCCTAATTCATAACACAACTCAAAGAACACATGGGCCAACGGCCCAGGCTCATGACACTGTGCACGTTTGGCCCTGTAATTATTGTTTGTGTTCCCATAAACCTGTTTACATTTATAGTGTCAAAAGGTCAAGAATGACTTTAACAACCTTATTTATCAGCACATTTATCTCAAACCAAGGAATCCTGTCTTTGTTCTGTTTATTTGAGTTTACCAATGTGGTGAGTAAGCTGTGCTAATACTACTAAGTGATAGATGAGACCATTTTTCTAGTGTTTAATATGCAATGCATTACCTATAGTGATCACATCGCATGTATGCTCATTTTTGTCTGTCTCGATGAAATCATTGTGTTGCACACAGAGTAGACATCTGCATTGTTCTAGCTCGGTTTTTCTATATGCTATAGCTACTTGCTGTGTAAAACATACTGAAAATAGCTAGGATAATATCTGATCCCAACCAGAGAAGTACTGAGACTTCACTTCTGCAAATAACTTCATCAACTTCAGGAAGTGCCCGTATCTCACTGGCATAGTTTTAGGGATAGCCTGCAGTTGAGGATGATGGGATTTCGTTATTGAATATTGTATGTATGACAGTCTCATTTCTTGCCTGTGGCCTGAGTACAGCTTGCAATATTCTCGCCCACAAAATTCATTTCAGTCTGACGTTTCAGGCCCAAATATAGCCTCTGTATTTTATTGGTGATCCCAGACTGAAATATTAAGGTCCTAAAGGGTGCAGTATTTTTGGACTATTAACAGAGGAAAAGTCAGCCAGTTCATGAGGTCTCTGTTTATATAAACCACAAGTGTGTTATAATCAACTCTTAGCTCCTGATTCTGAACTGGGCTGTGGGTTCAGTGTGTCACTGCAAAATGGCTTCTTTGGTCATGCTTTTCTACTACGGGGGACTCCGTTTTTATTTAGCCAAAAGCTGCAGAGCTGTGCAGAATAACTTACATGACTTTCTCTAAATTATTTAGAGTTTATTAAAAGCAGCAGGGAAAAGAAATCACAATAGCAGACTTCATTTTCGGCAACTGCATACTTAGCAAGTGGGTAACAACTGTGCACTCTGTGTGTTTTCCTTCTTTATGTGCAGGGTCAAATGAGTAAATCTATGCCACTCTTGAAAACAGATGACTCTGACATGTGCCATATTGAAGGCTGAGGTGTTAAAGACACGCCTCCACTCTCACCCCCTGACACATTAACTCCTCTAGGATAGCCATAAAGAAGCATTTAACCCTTAATAGAGAGAACCCTGGTGAGCAGAGTGCAGCTGTCCCATCATTAGCCTGTGTTTGTTTTCACAGTTTGTTTGTTTGTTTATTGCTGTGTTTTTGCACCTGCAGCACAGACATGTAGGGTCGTGAGAAAGGCTCAGGGGGTCGGGAGAGTACATGGTCATGATGTGAAACAGGAGACTTTTGAGTCACCACTAACTACAAAATCTAGCATTTCAATTGCTGTCTATTTGGCTTTGGAATCTGTGATGCTTACAGACCACAGTGACTGTTTGTATATTACGTTTTGGTTTATTTTTAGACACCCTCCCCCCGCAATTAATATATTTCAGATAAGATAAGAAAAGAAATACTGCATTGCAGTGCTGTGTTAGAGCAACCAAAACATTTGGATGGCCTCTGCGTCAGCTGATGGAGGAATCTAAACAGTGTGTTGATTCAAACTGGATTCAAACAGCATGAGCAATGATGAATTCCCGCTGCAATGGGTGTATTCTACAGCTAACAGTTCAATATTAAAGGCACAGAATTGTTCCCTTGTAGTAACAGGTCTGAGATTACACCAATTTTATATCACAACTAGTGAAATGCCTTCACATTTCTCCGTTTCACTCATTTTAACATCTCTGTTTGCCTGAAAAGTCCTGAAGCCACACAGTCTGGGAACTAAGTGTGTCCATGTCTCGCTGCAACACTACAATGCTGCATCGCTCCATGAAGTGAATCAAACTGCAACCTCTAAATTTCATGGTAATCCATCCAATGGCTATTAGTTATATGTATAACTTTAATTTAGAACAAAAAGAAAAAAATTTAGCCTTGAAGTAGCACCAGAAGAAAAATCAGAGGAACATGGAAATTATAAAAAGTTATTTATAGGACTGTCTGTTCAAATGTTAATGTTAGTTTATCCCGAAGATATTTCTGTTTCGACTTTAGAGCATCCACACAGAACACAAGGTGTCCACACTCGTTGCGCATCATTTTGTGGCTGTTATGGTTGGTTATTAGCAGACATTCCAGACTCCAGTTGCCAAGGTAACTTTCTAGTGTATATTTAACACTGTCATATGTCCATCAACAGTATCTTTCACTCTCATTGGTACTCGCTGACTTCAAAACTGAGAAAAGTTTAACCTGGGATCCACCCCCGCCAGTGGTTATTTAACCTGTCATCACCTGAAGCTTCTGAACGTCACTGGCTATCTATGGTCTCTGGTTGCCACGTCACTTCAAATCATTTCCTGTGCGGTGATCAACCAACTTTAAAATGCTGTTTACCAAAACCGATCTGAGGTTTTTTCAGTATGTGTAATACTAATGATGTGGTGGTTTTCTTGTACTGATTACACTTAAGGCCACTGCTTTGTCAGATCTAAATAGGAAAAGAACAAATAAACACTGCAGATTGGCCCATTGTGTGACCCCCAGGTTGCAGGTCATAATGGTGCCTTGAGGGTCTCCCATTAAGAAACAGAGTAAGATGTGAGTGTGTTTGTGTTTGTGCAACCCAGGGAGGTTAGAGAGAAGATTAAGAAGTTCTAAACTCCTCTAGGTTGGTGGAAAGGCCCAGTGTGTGTGTGTGTGTGTGTGTGTGTGCATGTGTGTGTGTGTGAGATTGTGAGAGTGAGTGCACTGATAACGGTTACTACTAGATAAGCAGCAGCTAGTCCCTCTGGAATGTCTTGATGGGCTATGTGCATGTGTGAGTACTGTGGCTAACAGTTGGCACAACAGTTGAAGAACAGGAGCTCAGCGTCTGAAGCACAGAACCGCAGGCTGATGGTGTGACAGAGAAGCAACATGACACAACAATAAAACAACAGGCAAAGAATGACTTGTTTCTCCCCTCTCCTTCCCAGCTCGCTCACCGTCCTTACTCTTGAAATCCCCTCCCTCCATTTTTTTTTCTGTAATCACTCCCCTCTGTATCCTCCGTATATAATTTAGTAGCAATTCTGCTCTTCTATTCCCTCTGTCGCCCCTCCTCATGGAGAGACACAATGAGATATGACATTTCATTTGAGATTCCCACCGCCTGGCACCCTCGCTCCAAGAAATAAATAAATATTTCATTAGCAGACTGAGTGAGAGAGGAAATAAAGATGTGCATGCATGTGCGCAACACAGGACAACACAAACATGTGGGTGGCTGAAACGGGGGAGGGAAAGCAATATAAACGCATTTGCACATTCATGCTCACATACAGGCCTCAGTCATTACACAAGCGGCCCTCGACACCCCATTTACACAGATGCACACACAAGCACATGGGTTTTGGTACATGAAGGGCCAGTGCAAACATGCTTATGTGGACCGCAATAATGCAATCTCTGGTATGAAACAGACAAGATAGATAAGTAATGACGATAATGTATCTCCCTCTGTACCTCCTATCATCCCGCCGTTCTCGTTAGACTTCTTTATCATCTCCCTCCCTCACTCGCTTTCTCTCTCAATCTCTCTCTGGTCTTACCTAGAGACTCTTGGCTTTATTGTCTTAATTAAAACAGAGCCTGTTTAATTATTTTAATCCACACTACTGCACAACAGGGACTCCTGAGGAGGGAGAGTGTGTCAGAGAAGAAGGAGGAGGTGGAAGGGGGGGGGTAGCCCTGACATTTCAAATTAAGCTCTTCAAGTTCAAAAGCAAGAGTTCTTATCATTTTTCCTCTCATTCATTTTCCCATTTCTGCCCTCCTCTCCCTCCATCTCTCCATGAGTCTGGCCTGTTCTTACTGATCTCCTCATCCACTGCAGCCACTCTCCATCCTCCTCCTCTTCTCCCTCTCTCCATTGCCTTCCTCATTTCTTTCGTCCTCCTCCTCCTCCTCTTCACTACCTTTGAGAGATTAGCAGTTTGAAGAACAGCCTTGTTGAGAGCCGTTTTCAAGTCTAGGACTTCAAAAGAATTTGTGATTATTACAATACTGCGTGGAGTCATGTGTGCATCTAAAAAAAAAAAAAGCTTTTCTTTATCTTAATACACACCCACATGCATGCAGATACCCTCACATACCAAAAATCATAATTCACACTTGAGGGTGCAATCACACCAAGTGTGTGTTTTAAGTGGTTTATTTGAGCTCTGGAAGGTTAATGTGCCTACTGTGGTTTGCTTGGGCAGGTGAGAACAATACGGTAATGTGAACACGTTTAAAGTGACAGTTCACCTCAGAATTAAAATCTGCACATGTATTTTTTATTGGCTAAAAGTGTTTAGGTGAGAGCTTCCCACTTCTGTAGTTATGAACTGTATTAGACTGCATAGACTCCAATTTGTTCATGTAAATGGGGAGTCGTATTTACACACTAGGGTTAATTATGGAGTTCCACAGGGTTCTGTGCTAGGTCCAATTTTATTTACATTGTACACGCTTCCCTTAGGCAGTATTATTAGAAAGCATTGCATCAATTTTCATTGTTATGCAGATGATACTCAGCTTTATCTATCCATGAAGCCAGACGACACACATCAATTAGTTAAACTGCAGGAATGTCTTAAAGACATAAAGGCCTGGATGACCTCTAATTTCCTGCTTCTAAATTCAGATAAAACTGAAGTTTTTGTACTCGGCCCCACAAATCTTAGAAACATGGTGTCAAACCAGATACTTACTCTGGATGGCATTACTTTGGCCTCCAGTAACACTGTGAGAAATCTT
>JAMQGT020012282.1:0-60033 GCA_024447675.2 Pterophyllum scalare | reverse complement strand
GTTATATCATGGCTTCCTTTTCAGTTACGTATGCTTAGGTGAGAGTTATGAGGCAGGCCAATTGGATTGTAACAGAACCAGATACATCCAAGGCTGATTGGCCGGTCAATGGTCATAGCTGGACACATGCAAACCATCCAATTCTTAATCTCTAGAGAGGCGGTGAATTTAGAAGTAGTAAGTCATAGGTTGCAAATAATAATTAAAGATGCACTTGTTCAGTGAAAATTTTGGAGTTCAGCTATTTTTTTTAGGCACAATTCAAATATTAGCATTTGGAATTACTAACTGTTGAGTTTGATGAGTTTGTGGTCCACTTAAAGTCCTGATGTATTACCCCATTAAATCTCTAAATTTGCACTATTGAGTTACCTTCTTTCAGTGCTAAATTAAGTCTGATTGGTGTCCAATTAAATACCAGTTCAGAGTTTAATGTGGTATGGTACAGTGCATAGGGAGGAAATTTGGTCATCTTCATTTGCAGAAAGCTTCACTGAGTACTTAATAATACCTGTAATTACCCTGTAGATCTATTTGCTAGTTAACTCTAACCTTATGACCCACTAGTTTCACTGTCTCCTGCAAAACTTGCAGACCTAGAAATTATCTTCCTTAGGATTCCCCATCGGGCGGTGACAATCAGTATAGAAGACAATAGTAAGACAAACAACCTCAGCTGCCTTGGATGCCGCTCTCAAAACAATCAGCCGCAACAAAAGCAAGAGAAAGCCCCCTCACCGGCACTAATTGTTAATAAGGGGTTCTGGCATAATTGATTTTTTCTTTCATTCAGTTCCCAATTTGTTCCTGTTGCGATGGTGTTTGTATCCCCCGGGTGCAATCTAACATTTCTGTTTGGACCCACAAATGCTTTTGCAACAAACAGCCCTGAGGAAGGGGGGGGGGTAACACAAAGTTGCTTGTGAATCTAGCCAGATGTATTTCATATGGAAATGTCAGGGTGCCTTGGAGACTCCTGGTGGGGATGAAAATTTTGACTGTGGTGCAGTCTTATGTTGTCTTGAGTGCAGCAGAATCAGCACGGATTCAGCTGTCGCGCTGTACTGTTCAAATTAAACGCTACTACAGGTTGTTACTTTAAATTAGGTTAGGATTAGTTGGCAACAGTGTTCGATATCAGCCGCCTGGGGTTGTTGCAAGTCTTAAAAGCCCATGATATGCATAATATGTGGTTATCAGCTCCTTGTTCTAATATTTTATCTTAATGGTGTGCAGCGGGAAATTGCGGTTTTGCATTAATGAGCTTCTACAAACACAGACGCGGAATGCTGCGAAATAATTGAAGACAAAGGCACATTTGGAGTCAGCAACAGAAACAAAAGTCACATTGCATGGCAACTCCTTCATTTAGATGAAAGATTTCACATCCTTTGAGGTTCACTCACGTCCACTTTAGACCCACTCGCAATCAAATGAGATGTGTACCCTTTAATGCTAATTAGCTGAATTTTCTCTTTTTGTTCTCCTTCGTGAAAAAGTGTATTTCTGGAGAAATTATTTCTTATTTTATGCTATTTTTCCTTCTGTGAGAGAAGTCTGAAAGACGCAGCAGCAAGGGTTTTCCTAAGGGTATAAAAGTAAGCTAGATTCTTCTTTTAAACCTGTGTTGAATTTGCTTGAATTCTTTGATAGTGCTGTGGCAGATAAGGCACTGCAAGTTATCTTGGAGCTGCCACACGTAAACAAGCACAGCTGTACTATCTACCTTTGCTTTAGTTTATCTCGTATCTCATGAATGGGTTACTGTAAAAAATAAATAAATAAATAAATAAAAAACAATAATAAAATAAAATAAATCGTTGCTCAAATCTGTTATTTTATTAAAGAGATATACTGTATATCAGAGAAGAGAGGGGATGGTTATCTATGTTACTATGATACATAAAAGTGCCCCAATATATATGTTTCCCCACAGTTGCAAGAGGTCTGGGGCTTTTAGTGATTTCCTTTCTGTCAGCTGAAACTCTCCTAAATCACACTCCATGCTGGAAGCAGTGCACTGCGGTGAAAGCATACTGAAGCACAGTATGATGTTTAAAAATATATTATTAACCTATGGATAAATTTGGCTTGTGAAGCTACGTAGGCTGCATTTGAATAGCTTGAATCATTTGGTGAGTTATTCATCTGAATCGTGCTCTGTAATTACAATAAATGCTAATCGCTATTGCAATTATCACACTACCAGATAATTTAATTGAGTCCTCGAATAAATAGGACTGTTCACGGTGTCATAAATTAAATGAGTGTTTTGTATTGATGGACAACTTTTGAGTTCTACAGTAATTATTATGCCCTGTGAAATGCCACGAGGGACAATAGGATACAGTGTTGAGAAAAAGTGTTTGCCCACTTCCTGATTTCTTAGGGTTTTTTTTCCATATTTGACAAAATTACATAAACACGAAATTTTATATAAAAGATAACATGAATAAATAATGATTTCATTTATTAAAGGAAAGAAGCTGCCCAATCCTACCCAACTCTGTTAAAAAAAAAAATAATTGCCCCCTCTTGTTAAATCATGAATTAACTCTGATTAACCACATTTTTTTGGAAAGCTGAGTTCAATTTCATGACTCTCACTAAGGCCTGATTACTGCCAGACCTGCTGAATCAAGAAATCACTTAAAAAGAACCTGTCTGACAAACTGAAGCACGGTACAAGATCTCAAAAAGCAACACACCATGCCAAGATCTAAAGAAACTCAAGAACAGCTGAGAAATATAATCATTGTCATCTGTCTGGCTGGAAAGAATTACAAAGCCATTTCCAAGGCTCCAGTGAACCACGGTGAGAGCCATCATCCACAAATGGAGAAAACTTGGAACAGTGGTGAACCTTCCCAGGAGTGGCTGGCTGACCAAAATTACTCCAAGAGCTCATCGACGACTCATCCAGGAGGTCACTGAAGAACCCAGAACAACATCTAAAGAACTGCAGGCCTCAGTTGCCTCAGAGTTCATGATTCAACAATAAGAAAGAGACTGGGCAAAAATGACATCCATGAGAAAGCTCCAAGGAGAAAACCACTGCTGGCCAAAAAGAACACAAAGACTCGTTTGCCAGAAAACATCTTGATGAGGAAAATGATATGAAACACCCCAGCAAGTCCACCTCTGAATGGCTCAAGTAAAACAAAATTAAGGTTATGGAGTGGCGTAGTCAAAGCCCGGACCTAAATCCAGTTGAGATGTGAAAGACTCATTGGCAGCTATTGCAAATGCTTCATTGCAGTTCTTGCTGCTAATGGTGACACAACCAGTTATTAGGTTAAGGGGGCAATTACTTTTTTCACACAGAGCCAGGTAGGTTTGGGTAGCTTTTTTTCCCTTTAATTAATGAAATCATCATTAAAAAACTGCCTTTTGTACTCGGCTTGTACTTTTTACTTGGCTTATCTTTGTCTAATATCAACATTTATTTGGTGATCTGAAACATGTAAGTGTGACAAATAAGCTAAAAACTCAGAAAGGGAGCAAATACTTTTTCAGGGCACTGTATAATACAAACTTCAGCATCTCTCCTGTAGCTGTTGCATATCTGATATATATATATATATATTACAACCTACCTTAGTCATGTAATATGATACTTGTGTTTCTCTCAACTTCACAAAATGAAGCATTTTCCTGTTTTTTGTTTGTTTGTTGGGTTGTTTCTTTTTTGATGGTAGCAGTCACATGAAGAAAATTATCCAGCCAGCTGGGAATGAAATCCATGGATGCCCTGCTGCTCCCCAGCAAAGTACTTATTTCAGTGGAAGCTATGACTTCTTTCTCAGTTACCTAGGTCAGTCCTTAATTATAGAACTGTAACACTGTGAAACACATTTACAGAGTTCTTCAAGAGTTATTTAGGGTAGTTTTGGAAGAGCACCAGTAAATACATCAACCTACAAATACAGACGTGTAACTGGAAAAGGCATTCAAGTAGCCAAGACTGAATTATCATCTAAATGTGTTACTTGAAAGCAAAATGTGTAGAATCTTCAAAAATATTTAATTAATCATGCTAACAGATGAATGGTAATGTTAATATTAATCATTTATTTCTGTCCGGAAATATGTGTATGTGGGTGTTTTTTGGTCAAAACTACATGTTGCTATGGTTGGAGTTACACAGCCACATCATCAACACAAATCCCATGGCATTCCATGATAATAGCAGATATAAAATGGCCACAATTAAACTGTAAATATCAAACTAAACAGTGGAAGAATATAACAGTAACTTTCTTTGGAATGCTATAGAAACCATAGAACTGTCTTAACTCTGGAAACATTCCTCAGAGATGCTGGTCTATGATGCATTATGCAGTTGCTGCAGGACATTGTCAGTTATAATGCTCAGGTAGGCTGTAGTGTTTAAATGATGCTCAGTTGCTATGACCCAAAATCTACCAAGAAAATATTCCCCACACCAGGATGGATCCATGCTTTCATGTTGTTTACACCAAATTCTGATCCCACCATCTGAATGTTGCAGAAGTAAAAAGTAGAAACACATCTTGGAAGATGTTTTAATATATATGTGTGTGTGTGTGTGTGTGCGCAGCCGCTGCATTGCTTTTACTCCCTTTTCATTCCTCTGCTGTGAATTTCAGGTCTAATTCCGGTAGTAAATCTACAAAAGCATCACTGAATCTCGGCATGGCAGAGTACATTGTACATACTCAGAAAGAACTTAAGCAGTGCTGCAGTGAACACAGGGGAGCACAAAATGTTTCCAACAATGAATGTGTTTTGGGGAAATCAAAGACAGGTCAAAGTGCAACTGATTTCTCTTTTTCAGCAGCAAGCTTTTTGTAAATTAATGAATAAGCATAACGATGGGTGCAGAATCTACCTCTCTCTGACTCTGAAGATAAAAGAGTAACATTAAAAAGATGTATTTTTCATGTGCCGATCTCCCGGGAGCTCGTTACTTGCTCACACCCTGTAAGATGGAGGTCAACAGCCAGTTTTGGATAACGGTGCACCCTGTGGTGAGCTTATTTTTGACAAAGCTCCTACCCCTGCTACTTCATGTCTTCTCTCCTTCCTAGACAGTTTTTTTTTTAAACCAATTGTAATAAACAGCAAAAAAGTCTCATTAGGGAAAGCGTATTGCTGTTACCACTTAGTTTGCAACTCTTTATGTTTCACCATTTGCATTTAAAGAGATGATTAACTCGTAGGATTCATCCAAAAAGTACATAATTGCATGGGGAGAAATGACACACCATCTGATTCAATGCACAAAAGCAGCCTAAGGCATCATAAAAAATATATGCAAATGTATTCATGGTAAAAAGAAAGTGCTGTACAACATTTCTAAAATTTTACTTCTCTGGACATAATAAAACACTTTTACAACCTTAGATGAACAACAACACACTCTTTTATTACAACATTGCTTCAGTTCATTGAGGATTGTTGGCATTCGTTTATGCACAGCTCTGTTAAGATCCCACAGCAACATTTCAGTCAGGATCAGATCTGGACTTTGATTGGGCCACCGCAACACCTTGATTATTTACCTTCTCGAACATTCTGCTGCAGATTTGCTGCTGAGTTTGGGATACATTTGACAACTGACTCTAGATGGTTGACTCAGTAAATCCAAGGTGCCCAAATCCTGCAGCTGCAAAATAAGCCCAAATCATCGCCCCTCCACCACCGTGCTTCACAGTTGGTAGGATGTGTTTGTGCTGATCCGCTGTGTTTGTTATTCACCAATTGTGGTGCCGTGCACTACGGACAAGCATCTCCACTTTAGTCTCATCTGTCCAAAGGACATTGTTACAGAAGTCTTGTGGTTTGTTCATTTGCAACTTTGCAAACCTAATCTATGCTGCTGTGTTCCTTTTAGAGGGAAAAGGTTTTCTCCTGGCAGCCCCTCCAAACAAGCCGTACTAATTAAGCCTTCTTTCGGTCTTCTTCTAATTGTACCGTCATGAACTTTAACATTTGATATGTTAGTGTCTTGAATGTTTTCCACTCTTGAATATCATTTCTCACTGTAAAATGATGGACTTGAAATTGCTTGGAAATGGCCTTGCAACCCCTCCCATATTGGTGGGCATAAACAATTGCTTCTCTAAGATCACTGCTGATGTCTTTCCTCTGTGGCATTATGTTAACACACCTGAATGCTTTTATACAGGTGCTCATACTTCCTGATAATCAGCTAATTAAGTGCGTTTGATTAGTAGCACCTGACTGCTACATCTGGATTTTGAGCAGAAAGCAGGAGGGTGTACTTAGTTTTTTCACACACTACGTCTGCATTTTGGCTTATTTTTGGTTAAATAAATAAGGATCCGGTGTGATAGGTCATAACAGTCATGTTTATCTAAGGTTGTAGTTACCTCACGTCCTCAGGTCGTCCTCAGGTCTTAAAATGTCCTGGTACATAAACCTTAGAATCGACAGAGGGTGCTTTCTTTTTAACCATCACTCTATATTATCCACAATGTCGGATTGTTGTAGTGCAGCACTCAGCAGTGTTGGGGTAAACAACTTATCTTTAGTCTGTTGGAGTAAACCAATTAGATTTTCTGCTTTTCTTCTCTTTTCCTTTCTGGGTGTTATATTGTGCATCTGTTATTACTCTCCTTCACGCTGAAGACCAGAAGGGGCCTGCAGATTTTGCTGCCGCATATTTAAAGGATATGATTAATAGGATTTTCTTCATATGAAACCCAATCTAAATATATTAAATACTACTCATTTTATTTTTAGGAAATGCATTCAAATGTACTGGATTTCATAATTATTTTTCCTGTACAAGATACAAACAGCACTCAGCCGTTTATTCTTAACCTTGCAGTTTAGTTTGCAGAACAAATCTCTCTACAGGACATAACTTGAATGTTTATGACCAATTAAACCACATCCAAGACAACTCAGCCAACTCCATCTGCTGATAAAAGCATCAAACAAACAAAAAAAATTGTCATCAAAACGAATTCAAGTTGTCTGCCCGTTCTGCAGGGGATTTGTAGGAGATAATCCATACACCAATTGGACATGACGCAGAAGACGACGACACACATGGTTACTGCGTTTGAGTGGTTTCATTTAGAGTGAGATTTTAGCACGACTTCAAAAACTAGACTATCAAATTAAAAAGATTAAATCACATCAGCTTTTTTGGACCTGTCAAGGAACTAATCTTACATGAACATAAACTATGAAAAATATGTAAATTGGCTCCCACCTCATCCTACTAACACTTGCCTGCAGCTGGCCCTCGCTCTCCCTCTGCATCTCTGAGCCTCACATGTAGGACGGAGCAACGGTCCACTACTGAACTCTCTGTTTTATTAGGGATGAGCAAAAACTCAGTTTGTAGATCAGGAAAGAGTGGAACAAAGAGCAAGTTTGTACCAAAAAATCCACAATGGCTGGAGATTCTTGAAAAATTCAGATAGACATGGCAACCCAAGTTATGCAGAACAGCATCTCTGAATACACAAAACATTGAACCTTGAAGCAGATGGGCTACAGACCATAACAGCTGTCATTCCTCTCAGCTAAGAACAGGAAACTTAGGCTATAATTCATATAGGCTCACCAAAATTGAACAACAGAAGATTGGAAAAACATGGCCTGGTCTAATGAGTCTTGTTTTCTGCTGCAACCTTCTGGTGTTAGGGTCAGAATTTGGTACAAACAACATGAAAGCATGGCTACATCCTACTTCTGTGAGTGGTTTAAGGCTGATATCAGTGGCCTAATGCTGTTGGGGATATTTTCTTGGCACGTTTGGTACCAAATGAGCATTGTTTAAATGCCACAGTATGTCTGAGTATTGTTGCTGACCATATCCATCCATCTTCTGATGGCTTCTTCTAGCAGGATAATAAAACTCAAACTGGTTTCTTGAACACGACAATGAATTCCCTGTACACAAATTGCCATCTAGTCACAAATACTGTCAATATGGACCAAAATCTCAGAGGAATGTTTCCAGGATCTTGATGAATCTATGCAGTGAAGAATTAAGGCAGTTCTGATCCTTTTATAATTACAGATAACAACTGTCTCAGTGCAAAGGCTAGACAGAGCTTGACCTGTGTGGGCGAAGAGGGAGCTGACTCACTGGACACTGAAACATTGCCGTGTGACTCTCAGTAGGAGGTGTGATTTTTCTCCTGAATTATACCCCACTCCACACTCTTCAGCACCTGATTTTGAGGTGTATGTATGTGTGCGCACGCATCACTCGAGAATGCACTTAATGTTACAATGAAATAATGAATCGTTAAGAGGGACGAGAAAAGAATCCAAATGACCTCAAGAAGCAGTAAACAAACTGCATGGTCGTGGTTGCCAGGTGACAGTGGCTGGCTGTGCTGCTAATCAAGGTTTCTTCCTGCTTCGCTTGCAGATAAACACATTAGAGCTCCAAGTTTCCCTCTTTGTTTAAAGGGCTCCTCTTTCGTCACCTAACAGTGTGTTGTGTATTCATTACCTCCACTGAGGCATCACTCTCTTTTTCCAGGAGTTAGGCATTAAATAGTTTTAGCTCCAGGAAACATTAGCTGGATTGGGAAGCATTGTTTATACCTCCCATTGTTTGAAATAATGTGAAATGAATGGATTAGATGCAGCTAATGAAGCTGTTGATACCCCACCCCCCAGCCTCCTCAGGTTTCATTACCACCCCAAGACCATGTCACCATTGACTATACTTGCGGTGCCTGAACATTCATTAAGTGGAAATTCAAATGGTGTTCTCTGGGACATTGTTAGAACAGATGGTTATTGTTTCAGGCCTAAAGATAGGGAAGACAGAAGTGGTCTGTTTTGATAACCAGCATCCTATATTGAAGGTTTGCAAAAGCTTTTTGGCTTATTTTTGAGTTTGTTGTTGACACGCTCATTTTGAATGTTTATTAATGGCCATAAAAGGGGGGGGGCTTGCCCCTTGCCAGGCATCTTAGCAACACTTTCCAGCAGATATATTGTGGCGGCAATCTCAATGAATGGGGAGATTCACATAGTGCTACCCACCCGTTATAACACTAATTGAGTGGTGGCACAGACAGATGCATGTGGGAGGAGAGGGACGCTGGGGGACTTTATTTTCCATTTCCACCCTGAGGAGAAGGTAATGTGAATGGACACTGGCTTAATGTGTAAAATGGTGATAAGGCATGCAGTACTCCAAGAAGGAATATAGAATACTGTGCAAAAGTCTTGACCACCCACCTTTTCTTCATATTTTGCTATGATAATGGGAAATAGGTGCAGTAATTGATTGAAACATGTGCAAACATACATGCAAACACAGCATATAAGGCAAAAACAGACTCTACAATTCTAACGAGCTTAAATGTCAATAGTTGGTGTGACCAACTTTATTCTTTAACGCACCCTGAAAAATGAAAGTGTTACCAATCAGATGCTTTCCAAATTGCATTGCGTGGATTAAAATCTGATGGTACTTTTCTGCATTCATAATTCCATCAATTTTGACAAGATCTCCAACACCGTTGTCTGAAATACTGCTCCAAACTATGACAGAGCCTCCACTGTGTTTTACAGATGCCCACTGTTGTACCTCTCTCCTGACCTCCTCTGTACATACTGACAACAATTTGAACCAAAAATCTCATATTCGTCACTCCATCAGACCTGTTGCGACTGATTTTCAGTGAAAAGCATGGCAGCACGAGTACTTCGTCAAACTGCTTTTCTAGCTTGCTAAGAGTTTTCGGGCTGCAGATATTATTGATTTACAATGAAAAAAATATATACTGTTCCAGTCACACTGTGAGACACGCTCAACCATTCATATGTGAGTCTGTTCATACTTTTGACTGGCACCACATATTGTAATCTATAGTGCGATTAAATATTAATTTAAAAATCAGGACTCTGAGTCAACGCCTCACCTGTAAATAGCCATCCACACTACAGATAAAAGCCAAATAGCCTACCAGCTAATGCTGTTTACTTTAGATACCTGACATCCCAGTATAACCCAAGTAGATAAATAACTTTACCTGATATAAAATCGGCGCTTCAAACACGAGCATTTCTGATCGAGTCCTCAGTCCAATTTTTATCAGTACATTTGATGGCTTGCAACCACAGACGCCTCAGTTTTCTCTCAAACAGCCGTGATCCTGTGATATTTGTTACAACTTCAGTCTGCTTTTGGTAGAGTAGAAATTCTGACAGCCAAACATGCAACAGCAGACATTTTGATGCTGATCTCGCTTTTAAATCATGGTTAGACGCTCCACAGTCTCCTTGTTCTTATTGATTTGAACGGAGTAGCAGTTCACTTCTGTTGCCAAAATGCACACGCATCCTTTGATGACGTAGGCTGTAAAAGGGTCTATAAAAACTACATTAAATGTAGGTGACTGATGCCTCAGTAGTCTTTTATTTTTGCCCAATCTCTAAACTCCCTTTTATTGCAGCAGTTTTGGAGAAGGTCACTTTGAACCTTTTTTAGACATGCATGGGATTCTTGAGGTGTTCCAGTCTGGTTTAAAGGCATTTCACAGCTCAACTCTCAGGAGTCTTTAATGATCTTTTATTAGCTACTGACTCTGGGGATTCTGCTATTTTAATGGTTTTAGATCTTACAGCTGCTTATGACACTGTCAACCACAGTATTCTTATTTCTTGCCTCGAGCACTGTGTGGGGGTAAAAGGTACAGCTTTCGAGTGGTTTAGGTCATTCTTATCAGAGAGAAGTTTTAGGGTCAGTTTTGGAGGCTGAACCTCTGCACCGCTCCTATGTGGAGTTCAACACAGTTCTGTTCTGGGGCCAATTCCTTTCTTCTCCTAGGATAGATTCTGAAAAGATTTTATATCTTCTTCCACTTCTATGATGATTATTCCAAAATCTGTTTGCCCCACAACGGAAATGATGGCAGCTCATTAAAAGTATTATTAGAATTTTTCAATGGCCCCAAATTTTTTAAACTTTTCATGAGACTGAAGTCAGGATACTTAGAGCCAGTTGTTCTAGCAGTGCACCAAAATTGACCTGGGCCAACTTGATCCTTGTAAATAACCTTGGGGTAAAATTGGACTGCACGTTAAAACTGGACAAAAAGATAAATTCTGTTTTTACCAACTAAGGCTTGTTTCTAAGGTCAAGCCCTTCTTATTATTTATTAATTTTAACAGTTATACACGTTCTTATTACAACTTGAGTATTGTTTTATGTTTCATGTCCAGGACTTTGGTCAACTTTTTGTTGATATTTAGTATATTTACTCATGTATTTGCTGACAAGCAGATATTCCTGCTACCACAGTTCAAACTGCTGTGATCCTGAATCAGTGCAACAGGTTTGTCTCATACGTTTCACAATTTGTCTGTTTAAGAGGTCTTTGGGGACAGTGATGGGGCAACCGCCATCTTTGGTGGTACTGAACTCTCCCACAGATTTATAGTCAGGATTCTTTGAGAGCCTTGTCTCTGCTTATAATGTCTCTGGTTTTGTCCTCCAGAGATGCCTCGGGTAGCTCTGAGATTTCCCTGTCTAACTTCATTGCATCTCGTTTGAGCAATGAAATGCAGTTGCTATAGCAACTCGGCAGACTGGTGACAGCTGGCCAAAGTAAGTTTAACCTGGAGTCACCTCTCTAAAGAGCCACAAAAGAGAGTAGTGGCAGGACTATCTCATGAACAGTGGAATCTTTCTGCTTACGAGAGCCACCCTTTAGGAGGATGATTCAATCAATACATCTTTTTAGATGAAATTGCTTCTGAAAAACATTCCCCTGCCGAAGCAAAACATCTATTGACAATACAAATTCAGAACCTTTTGAAAGATTGTTCAGCATTATACTCAAGGGAGCAACCGCAGACTGCATGGGAGCAACTCTGAGAAAACAGCCTACTTGTCTAAGGCAAAACTGGGATGTCACCGGGGACCAAATTAAACAAATTCATGTTTTGTCTTTCAACACAGCTCCAGCCGTGTCATTACCAAAACGATGAATGTGCTACTCCTTTAGCGTTTTTCATATAAGAAATGACTTGATACCACACAAAACTGTTTATTCTCAATATTTCAGACATTGTTATCTGCGCTTGAAGTCAAGCGTTTGAGGTTTCAATAAAAAGAGAGACATCACTTGTACAGTTTTGCAGTAAGTGCAGCGCATTACATTACAGAAGCTCCATCCATTATTGCTGAATGTATAGAATCAGTTTGCAAATGAGCCAATTAAGTAACATGAAATACACTATGCTGCTGTACAGACAAATCCATCGAAAGCCATCCCTATCACAGTCTATTCACTTCTCATTACAGCTCAGTGGGGATTTTTGTGGTTTGGAAGCGTTGTCCTATTTTGTAGTGCAGAGAAACCACTGTGTATCTTTGCTCACGTCTGAGCTAAGCTAAGCTTCCTTTTCCTCTGAGCAAGTCAAAGCTTTTCTTTTTTCCTCTCTCTTTTTGCCTTGGTGGTGATCTGCAGAGCTAGTAAGGCCCAAGCCAGGGCTTAGCCTTTTTGTGTTCCATTACAGAAAATGGGCGATCCTATTACATCGCTGGTAATCTCAACAGGGCCAGACAGGGCATAGGGGATATCCCATCCACCCCTTCATCTCCTTGGGCCACTGCGCACAAGCATTGCCCAGTGACCTTCTGGACTTCATTTCACGACAGCTGAGTTGCTTTGGCAGACTGCACAAGAAACACATTCAAAGTTGATGCAGTGTGTTCTTAATAAAACGACCGTTTAGCTGTTAAATGTCACAAACACAGTACGTTTTCTAAGTGATGTGCTTAGACTTTTAGCTGCTTCAATTTCACTCTGATTTCAATGATATGGTTTCCCTCACTGTTGTGTGAATGTGTGTCAAGTTACTTCAAGACGACAATCATCAACTATGAGCTGTCCTCACAATGACGCATAATTACGCATGTATCAGGACTAGATTCTTACCATACCAAAGCATGATATGAAATTATAGTCACTGTAAAGTCCAGCTGTTAATATTGACAATCTAATGGCACACATTTGATTCAGAATATATGACCATAATGTGTCCTGTGTTTTACATCTATAATTGCAGTGACTGGTTCTTGTCTTGAAGCCTTGATTTCAACATTGGAACCAGACGTGACCATATTTGGATGAGAGTGCAGAGCAATAAGTTTTCAGCCAATACTAGCAAGTTTGGTTAACGAGCTTGGGTCTGCAGAAAAGACTCCTGAACATGTTGGAACAATTAGTGGTTCTCACAGACTGGAAACTACTACTACTACTACTACTACTACTACTACTACTGAACTGCACTGCAGTGAAGAAATTTCAAATGGTCAAATGGCAAAGTATCAAATCGGTTTGATAATGCCACCTACCTTATTAACTGCTGATTAGCACAAAAGTCTAATCAACCAATCACACAACAGAAAATCAATGCATTTAAGCATGTACACATGGTTGAGACAACCTGCTGTAGTTCAAACCAAGCATCAGAATGGGGAACAAAGGTGGGCAACGTGATTTTGAATGTGGTCTGGTTGTTGGAGCCAGACAGGTTGGTCTGAGTATTTCAGTAATTGCTGATCTCCTGGGATTTTTTCCACAGAACCTTCTCTAGGGTTTACAGAGAATGGTTTTAACAAGAGAAAATATCCAGAGTGCCACTCCTGTCAGTTAAGGATAGGAAACAGACTGCAAATTACACAGCCTCACCAAAATTGAATGACAGAAGATTGGAAAACTATTGCCTAGTCTAATGAGTCTTGATTTCCACTGTAACATTCAGATAGTTGGTCATAAACAACATGAAAACATGGATCCATCTTGCCTTGTATCTACGGTTCAGGCTGGTGGTGTGATGGTTTTGGAGATATTTTCTTGGCACACTTTGGATCCTTTACTACCAACACAGGCTCATTTAAATGACACAGCGTACCACACTATTGTTGCTGAACATGTCCCTCCCTTTATGACTACAGTGTACCCATCTCCTAATGGTTGCTTCTAGCTCCAAGTTATAAAACTTATATGTCATTTCATATGTTAAGCATACAGTATTGTGATGTTCATAATAGTGTATGGAGAAACTTTTAATGCACTCCTTAAGAACTATAAATATCAATGCATTTCTTCCACTAACAAACAACACATTGTAGCGCTGTTTAATTCCTCCTGTTTATAGTTTCAAGCATCTTATTTATCCTTCAAAGCTGGGAATAGTGTACGCTATTTGAAATAAAGCAGCACCAAGTGATTCAACGAATCCTCCTACTTACAGTACCAGATGGCATCATAATTACGGGAAAACCAAATGTGGTGTTAGTCATCTAAATTTTAGCAGCTTCAGAACACAAGCCAGGTCGTGAGATTTTAGTGACGATGAAATTAATTTTGCTTGGAGTTTTAATTGATAATTTGTTGCTTTATTTGTGTGTGCATGTGTGTGAATGTGTGCGGCTTTTAACCTGTGATTTCAATCCAGTACAAGGGAAAATCATTTTCTAATCCCATGCTTTAGTGTGTTTTGCAATTTGCTTTGATCCAATTTGGGTGCGCTTGGTTTTTGAGAAACCATCCTCATACGCTGGAAAGAAAAGGGCTTATAAAAATCTTTAATCAAAGATAATGGCTCCGAATGTCACTCGTGGGGAACTCAGTTTTGTTTATTCAGTTTCCAACTCCTCAGGCACCTATAAATTATAGATAGAAGGTGCTTTAACATTGTGATTTCATTATTTGTATTTTTGTAATCGCAGCAAAATGCTATAATCCTTAAGCAACTTCTAAGAAATAAATGAGGTGTTTATTTTAGTGAGCTCTTCATCTTGCCTTTTCTTATTACTTTTGCATTAGCAATTCCTTATCGCCCTATCAGTCTGGCAGGCTCGGCTCATTCAGTTAGATTTCTTGTGTAATTATTATCACATCTCGTCCAACAAGCTCTCTGAGAGGCACACGGGGGCTGGATTGTTGTGATAGTAGTCACCCTTGCCTGTCACCCGCCCCTCGCTCTGTGATTATTGGGTGAGTTTGTATTTTCATGGCAATGCCGAATGGCCCCATATCAAAATAGAAAATCAGCAGCCAGTCACTGACTGCAGATTTAAACCTACAGCGAAGAAATAAGGAGTCATGTACAGCAGGAAAACTGTCACTGACATATGCAAACATTTACTGCTCAAAGTACCAGAACAGAAAGTGTTGCTAGTCATGCCTCGTAATCTCTGATGTCACACCAGTGTGCGGCACAACTCCACAGGGAATCAATTAGGATCACTGGGGGAGAAGACTCTGATACTAAGTAGGATGTCATTTGTGTTTTTTTTATGAAAGCAAGAACATTTCCCGGTTGTGGTGTTAATGTGGAATCAAAAGCTGCAGCTGCACGAGCTTCTTCCAACCAGAGGAGAGGCACAGAGAGAAGTTTGCCAAGTTGTTTTGTTTTTGGTGAGGACTGTGGGTGTTTGCAAATGTTAATCATGCAATCAAAGAGCATAGGTACAATATCAACAATTCTTTAAATTGACTTCCACATTGCATATGCAAATTTCTGCAAATTTACATCGAGGTGCCTGCCAATCTAAACCATTTTGCCTTTCTGTCTTGCCTGTCATTTAAATCAAATCTGAACCAAAAAAAAAAAAACCTAATTTGTGCTTCAAGTATTACCTATAACCCGGGTCTGCATTGGGAATAAATGCAAGTCTCTAAGAACGCAAAGTGTGGAATTGATAGCAACTCAAAACCTAACTGGCACCCAATGGTTTGGCCTCCCTCATGTAAGTCATATTATTAGCCAGTTCAGTGGACTGGTTAATGATATAGAGGTCTATTACACTCATGTCTGTAAACAGAGGCACATGTTGCTAGTGCCAGAAATCTGTCTGTCACAAGTTTGCCTTTATAACTGTTGTCTCCTTAAATAACTGTGAGCTTGTGTCGACAAATAAAGGAAAATAATAGAAGAAATTCAGATCAGCATCTAACACAGCAATGAGAGAGCCAAGCCAAAAGGTTTAGTTGTTGATTTAATGGTCGGTCTATGTCCCTTACCTTAAGCTCAGTGGGTTGTGGCTGTAAGAAAAAGATTACGGATACAATTGGCTGAAATGAGTTTCCTCTGAGCAGTGTCTGGGTTCAACCTTACAGATAGCTTCAGGAGCTCAGTCATTTGTGAGGGACTCAGAGTTGAGCCTCTGGTCCTTGGCATCCAAAGGTGCCAGCTGAGGTGGTCCAGGCATCTATCTAAGATGCCCCTGGGACAGGTGAGGTGTTTCAGGCATGTCCTATTGGGAGAGGACCCGAGGGACATGCTGGAGAGATTATTTCTCCTGGATGGTTTATAAACTTGGTATCCCTCAGGAGGGGCTAGAGGAGGTGGCTGGGCAGAGGCAGGTCTGGGCATCTCTGCAGCACCCAGCAACTCAATTTGGATAAGCAGTAGGGGATAGATGGATTCCCTCAGGATGATGTGAAACAAGTGCTTCACTTTTGCTTTGTTTGTTTGTAATTTGTGCAGCATTCAAAACTGTGTTCAGTCTAATTAAAATTATTAAACTGACTATAAACTAAATTACAAACTAAAAGCAAACATGAAAACAACATTTTAATTAACTAAAAGTAATAAAAATAAAAATTAGACTTTAGAAAGAAGCTAACTCTACCTGAAATGATGTAAAAGGATTCAACAATTTGGTCAAATTTGTCACTACGATAATTATTCTAATGAGAAAATGTTTATTGGGGCTGGGATGTCGACATGATTGTGAGTCAGTTGCCTCCAAAAAGTGTTGTGTTTGTAGTGTAATATTTATTGTGAATTCCTAAAATCTTTTTTCGGACACACTCAACACGCACACGCCCACTCCACCAAAAATAAATAAATATATAGAGATCTATACAACTCAGAATTAAGAGCAATCCTGCTTGGTGCATACCGCAAGCATGGAAATAACATACTCAATTCATCAAAATGTAAAAAAAAAACTTCCTGCCTGGCCACTAAGTATTTGCCTGAAAAACTTCCTGGGGAAAGATCCATTTCTAAATCGGAATTATGCACACTTTCAGTTGTTAGGTTTCTCAAAAAGGACACTTTGAGGGATGAAGGTAAGTTTTTTTCTCAACAAAAGCAACTTTTTGTTAATACATCAAAAAATTGGTGAAACTGTGGCATAAACCTTACATTAGGTAATGTTCTGATAAATGTATGCATTGTGCAAACATATTAGCAATATTGAAGTTCCAAAAAGTCCCCCCCCCAAGATATGCATTTCTGTAAGGAGAGATCATTTGAAGGGATTGAACACAATTTATTGATATACAGAATTCAATTAAGCTATTGGGCCATTCTGCCATGATAGGCCATCATGGCAGAATCCCAGTGGTGATAGCAATTAGGGCAAAAAAAAAAAAACCCAGAGTCTAGACGCTGGTGGTGGTGAAGATAAAGATAGAGGCTTAAATGGAGCACTGAGCGGGGCTAGATGAGGTGGCTGGGCAGAGGGAGGTCTGGGCATCTATGCTTGGAGTGCAGCACCCAGCACCCCAATTTGGATAAGAGTTAAGGGATGGATGGATGGATATTTTAAGAATTTCCTTCTGGAGGATCTGAAACAAGTGCTTCACATTTGCTTTACTTATTTGTAATTTGTGCATCATTCAAAACTGTGTTCTGTCTAATTAAAATTATTGAACTGACCAAAAACTAAATTAAAAACTAAAACCAGGCATGAAAACAACATTTTAATTAACTAAAAGTAATTAAAATAAAAATAAAAATTAGACCTTAGAAAGAAACAAAATCTACCTGAAATGATGTAAAATGATTCAACAATTTGGTCAAATTTGTCACTAGAATAATTACTCTAATGAGAAAATGTTTATTGGGAATGGGATGTCAGTATGATTGTGAGTCAATTACCTCCACAAAGTGTTGGGTTTGTATTGCAGTATCTATTCACTCATCCATCCATTTTCTCCCACTTATCCAAGGCCTGGTCCGGGGGCAGCAGCCTAAGCAAAGAAACCCAGACCTTCCTCTGCCCAGCCACTTCCTCCAGCTTATCCAGGGGAACACCAAAGCGTTCCCAGGCCAGTCTGATTTGCCATGTCTATTTGAAAGATTAAATACTGAATGGCCCTCCTGATGCAACACTCCCAATTTATCTGGGCATAGGAACTAAAAGTACACTGACTCACAAATTCACCTCAAAAACAAACAATAACTCTCATATGTATAAAAACAGCAAAACTATCATTATACTCCAAAGTGTCCCATTTACAATACAGTACACAAATAGGTAGCAATAAATAAAAATTACTGTACTTAAAATGTATATTTATAAAAATAATAAACTGAAATAAAAATGATCTACCCGAGGAAAGAAAATGCTCTTTGATACTTAAAGTTGATTATATTTCATTATGCATTTTCATTTATCCTTGTAATTGAAATTCACTTAGTGAGAGGGAGAAGGAGAAATGAAAGCATATTACGTTTATTCCCCTGAAAGAGCATGTACACCCTCCTGTGCCAAAAACTCACCAGAAAATAGCTTTTAAAAGCAGATTTCCAGCAAGTTCTCCTAAATGGAATATCGAGCCCTGGGGCATTTCAGTGTAAATGCCTTTGTAAAGACTATTTTCATGCCACTTTTGCTTTATTAGACAGTTCACAGTATAAAAAAAGCTGAAGAGAGCAAAAGTAACAAGCAATAAAAGTCCAGGCCGGTTTTAAAGTCAGAAAACTGATTTTACATGGTAGTGAATGACAGTACTGTCCACACGTTCTCCTTTTGGAGAAATTTCTATGTCTATGCCAGATTAAAGGACTCGTGTAATACCATAAATCAGTTTAATAAGTTCTTAAACAATGGAGCTCTTTCTAAAAGCGACACAACATAAAATATCTTCAGCTGCTTTCAATTTACACTGTACTTTATTGTGGTTTGCATGCCTTGTCCAATATGTAGGGCCATTTTAAAAACGGTATCCTTCACAATGGAGGCAATACATCACCTCAGCCTCATTTTTAATCCCAGGTGACTGAAACATCTGTCAGCTTGACTGAACGTCGATAGAGCGGTACAGCAGGGAGAGAGGAAGTGGAGGACGTAATGCAGATCGAGCCAGGACTGATGACTATGAGACAGCCAGAACGCCATCTAGATGCGATGAGTATCACTCAACGGCAGGTTTATGTGTGTAGGATACACATGGAAACTTAATGTAATGCATAAATAAATATTAGTTTTCCCACCTGATGGACGCTTATCCATAACAGTATCATGGCTGCTCGAAGTATTAAGGTTGTGCCAATAGCCATTTGAAAGATAGAGGAGATACTCTATCTGATAATAGTATATGGGGTATTTTGAACCAGCAGATGGTCTGCTGAAAGATGTGGAACTTGTTGCAACAGTCCCCCACGATGCGATTGAAGGCGGCTGTACAACAGACACACGGGAAAATCTGCCTTTCACCATCTTTAACAGACAAGATTATCAGATTCATAGAGCCTAATTAAACACGTACCGCTTGTGTTCAGTCCCACAGCACATTTCTTAGTGATGACACATAGACCTAATTAATTTTCAGTTTACTGGATTTTGATTTTAGCTCTCAGGCTCTTTGGTTCATCCACTGCCTTCCTCCGTGCTCGAGGCAGCAGCATTACAGTCCACAATTTGACGGTTAATGCTAAAAAAAAAATCTCCTATTCTCTTGTTTGAATCTTTTAACTTACCTGTCTGCTTCCACACTTAGTGATTTCTTACATATTTTTAGATACGTTAAGTAACCTTGAGCTGTATAGTGTTTAAGAACTGCATTTCTCTTTTTGATCACTGCTGCATTCCCCCAAATTACCCTCCATCAGATCACATTGGTAATGAATGATTCAGCGCTGTGTGTGTTCAATACCCAAGCAGGAATTTGGCTGACCTTTACAGTAGGGTAAGAAGTGTATGGAAGTCCCAGTGGTGGGTGAATGTGTAATGCATGCAGTTTTCATGCAGCAGGCAATACCCAGAACTTTTTCTATACTTAAAGCTGCCCTGTGAGAGCCATTTTTTTGTATGTGGCTCTCCATGGTGTGTAAAATAGAGATACATTTTTTTCAAAAAAAAAAAGTTCTATTAAAGGGACCAATATTACTTGAGAACCTCTAGTAATTTATTATAATTAATTCAGTGCTGCGTTTGTCATTTGTAACGAAAGAGTTCCCCTGCAAATCAACTTACCATATTTCAGCAAACACAGAGGTCTCTGATGAAAAGTCCTGTTTGACTCCCATTGATAATGGCCTTTTTTTTTTTTTGATTATTTTTTGTTCCCCATAGCTTTCCTTCTGCAGAAAATTACAGAGGCTTCATTAGCAAGTGCACGACAGTTCAGAAAGAATTTTGCCAATTCATGGAGTGTTCACTGAGTGGAAGCATTACCATTCTCTTATTTTCTGGTGATTTATAGGTTGGTCACTCATCAATCACAACATAGGCCTGCCATAAAGCATATCCTGCTTTATCATCCTTTTGAACTAAAAAGATAAAACTGATGATCACCATGTCTCCTATAGACTTGAAACGAGCAACTGAGACCATAAACTCATCAGGGTCATAGTTAGAGTGATTCTAGTAACCAAAACCCTCCAATCAGTTTAGTTTCTTTACCTTTACCACACTGGGCTTTATTTCCTGTATTTTTCCTTAACCTTATGCTACAGTCACACTAGGAACAACAGTGGTTGGAGACTGCAGAGTGACCAAAATCGCTGTAACTGTGTGCTATCAACTTGTGATATCCTTGCCTCTGAAATGGTCACTTAAAAAGTGGGGGCCAGGTCTGAGACCACTAGCAGTCAGCAGTCAGTCAAGACAGAAATAAAATGGGGATAAAACAGCAATAAAACTGAGTTCATTTTTCATCAAACTGGGTCAAATTGCCAGTTATTTCCAATCTGGTTGCAATATGACCACTATTAACCACAAGCTCAAACTTGTTGGTAATCTGTTGCAAATCTGTTCTATAGCCTGAGCTGAGGTTTTATGGATTTCTCTCTGAAAATAGTGTGTGAGCTCTACTGTCATAAATTGCTAGATACTGCACGTGGTCCCGAGAACTGAGACTATATCCAGAGAGTTACTTCCAACTTCAAACTATTCTTCCATATAGACCTGAAATCCATGTGTAACAGCTGACATGTATGATCTGTGGAAGAACACAAAACTTTATTTTCTCTCAGATCTCAAGCCCTCCCTATGAAAATGAAAATAGTTGCTGTGCCACATGCATTAATGGGCACATCATTTGGGTTTTCCTGCAGTGCGTGAATTGAACTTGTGTATTGGGGCTGTGGTCTGAAATCCAGCATTAGAAAAATCTTGCCATTTTTACTCTAGAGTGACTGACGCCTTACATAGGAATATAACCAAAATACAACCAGCAGATTTGAGTCCCGTGTTGCAAAGAGACATCACGGCTGAGTTGTGCGCATCAGCCCAGACTGGTTGAACATGTCGACAGTTTGTTGGCATTTTTAAATCAGATGGCAAACCCTCACCAATCTGTCTGAGAGTGAGTGCAGTCAGCCTGAGTCAGACTGTGATTGTTTGGAGTCAGTTTGCCTCCCACCAGGCAAAATAAGTGAAGCACGCCCATCAGAAGCATCCTCATTGTGACCAAACAAAGATTACGGCAGGCTTTGGCTACAGATGCTGTTAAACCCACAACACATAGCTGTGTATCTGATGAAGCGGTTTAATTTGTTGTTTGGTTTTGTATGTCTTTGTGTAACATTTTATGAGGTGACATATCTTTCAGTAAAAGAGCTTCATGTCATTTATATTATATGAGAAGACTAAAAAAATACAAGCTTGTATAAACTAAACAACAAATGACCATTAGTCCATTATCCTCATTGCTGTGATAAATCATATTGGTTACTGTGCTATAAAAGCCTGTAAACCAGAGGTATGGTCTTCCCATCTGCTCTAATACAAACTGTCCTGCAGGCTTTTAGATTTATCACTAATTAACACTCACACACCTGTCGTGTGTCTGAACAGTACGTCTTTATACAGTAAATTCCTCTGGTCGCACTGCCCAATGTAAATGTCATCAAACCAATTTGCTTGTCCGTTTGAAGAAACACCCAGAGAGATGATGTTAAAATTCGAATTACACTCCTCAACATCTTTCCAACCTGCCCAACCTCGCAATATCTCCAACTGCTTGCATAATTGATTAATATCAGTAATAGCTAATACATAATGGATAATAATAGTAAAATCGTAATTGGCAATGAGAAGGCCTTCAGCGGTTTCTCTCATTCATCTGTCAGTGCAAAGGATTTAGAAGGCTGCGAGCACAAAGAATCCAGTGAATCTGTCATGTCATATTTAATAAGGAAAAATGGCATTTTTAAAGGTTATTCTCAGTTTAATGGTTTCTTATTTTAGCTGCACAAAGAAATACTTTTTCAAAGTTTAGTGCTTATAAATGATAAAGATATATCACATGTTCACTGCTGCTTTATTTTGTTACACTTTGCTTGTTATTCCTTTTGGCCAGAAGGCAAAAAAAAGAAACATTCCTCAGAGATTTTGATCCATATTAACATGATGGCATCACACAGGACCTCCACATTCCTGACGCAAATCTCCTGTTCCTGTTAATGACTGTGTTCCTGCCATAAGATGTGCATAAACAATGCATGCAGCCATGCAAACGATGCCTTTATAACTGACTGAGAAACAGAGGATGCTGCATAAAGTAGCGGCTTGTCAGTGACAAGGTAGCCACACCCGAATGCACACACAATTTATTGGCTAAACTGGACCACTGTTTACAAAATGAACATCATGCTGTATTAAATAAGCTAGAGACTGACACTATAAACTAACCAGGAATGCTTTTGCTGAGAGCATAAATACAGTGAGAAGAAGGGTGCAGGCCATTAAGAAGAATGCAGGTTTAAAGCACTTTTGGATTAGCATTATTTTTAGTACCTGGAAGAAACCTACATTCACCTTTCATACTGAGGTTTTGAAGACACGTCACCACTAACCACATGACCTCTAACTACGTGGACCATTAACTATGTGACCACTAACTACGTGACATTAACTTGTCCACCATTTTGAATGTGTGACAATCGTGGCACTGTAGGATGCAAGTGAAAAAGACCCCAGTCACACAGGCCTAGACACCAGCCAGTGACCATCTGGCAACCACCAGTGATGAGGGAAAAATGAGTATTCACTGACTGGTTGTGAGTGGTTGCTGGAGGCTGATGGTAGTTGCTGGGAAAATGAGTAAGTCCTGGTCATGCAGGCCAACAGACCAGTCAGTGACCATTTGGCAACCACCTGCCACTAAAAGAAATCATGTATTCCCCAACCAATCGGCAAAAAACCTCCTTGTGATTGCTTTGGTCATTAGAATATTGCTGCAGTTGTAGTTTGAAAGGAAGTGATGTATTTCTAAGATGGCGCTGCAGTGAAAAGTGCAACTCAAATATGGCAACTATTGAGCAATTTACGCATGACATCGCATGATGTTGGTACTCAAGTGTTTGAAGTGTGCTAAAAGCTTTCCCTTCACCACCATTCTGACCTGGTCATCTGAACACTGTAACAGCAATCAAGGCTCATCAATCCAGGTATCAGTTTTACAACCACCCGTTGACCAGCTATGGTGAACCCCCAGTACTCTCAGTTCCTGTTCTCAGTTAACAGGAGTTGCACCTTGTGTGAGATTCTGCTGCAGAGTAAAGAGATGCATCTCTGCACATACTGATCTTAAATATATTTGAATTACTTCTGCCAATCCATCACCTTGAACTAGCCTGTCCGTTCTTCTCTGACCTCTTAAAGTATTTTCACGCTGAACTTTAAATTACTTAAACTGGCTTGTCTGAAAGCAAGAACGATGCCACATGTCACAAAAATCTTTCATTCCTGTTTTGAGCCTCAGTTTTCACTTCAGTAAATCCTCTTAAACCATCTCTACATGCTTAAATTTATTCAATTTAATCTCTGTACATGGATATCTGCATATAGATAGGCAAAATGTTTAAGCAAGGGACAGTATTTTTGGTACCAAAAGCCTTCACCAATGACATTTGAGCAGATCTTGGTTATTGGGGTTAAATTTATTAGAACCAGTGCAGAGAACAGGAAGCCCAAGAAACACTGACCATGGTCCCCAGGCACACACAGAAAATAATAACAAATAAATACCTCCACACAGTGTGTGTCAGGATCGTCAAGAATTGAAAACAGTGGAGTCGAGAGGGTTGAAGCACTGAACAAAACCAAAGACTCTGCTGTTTTCCTTTGAACTCACTTTCCAGCAAAAGCCCTGGTAAACCAGAACAGCAGTATTGCCTTATTAGCAATCCAAACAGGACTGCTGCTCACTGCCCCATGTACTATATAAAAGTTGTTAAAAATTCCAATAAAGGTGCAAGGAAACGCTGCCTGGATGCATAAGTAGCCGACCTGGACAGCCACCCGCATCTATTCCTGTCTTCTTTTGCCTAATTAAGATACAGATGTCAGTTAATGAGAAAGGACGCCGCTAATGAGTGATGCTAAATCCAATGGGTCACTCTTGGCAGTGCCACGTGTGTTGCTTTTGATCATGCTGGCTAGTGTCTGTCTGCCTCTGGAATTATCCCGATATTTTTCCAAGCCCAGGCTGTTTACTTAATTATTTATTCATTCATTGTTTGGCTTGTTTCATTTTCCTCCCCTGGCTGCCCCCCCCCTCCCTCACAGGTAGCCGTTTGTGGTTTAAAATCACAGCTATTTGCTTTTTTTTTTTCTTCCCAGACCATTTAAAATCATTACTTTTTTGCACCAGAACTCCTCTCCCTGCACCCTCCCTGAACCACAGTGGAGCAGCTTCATATGACAGGATAGAAAAACTCATTTCACCTCTCACACGCAACATCAGAATTAAATGACTTTTGCCTTTTAAAGCGCAGCGTGGTACTTTTTTTTCTGGCAAAGCTTCCCCCCCTGTTTTTCGACTGTATGTTACTTTTTTTAAGGCAAATAGTAAAGTTAATGTGTCACATTAAATTGCCTGTAAACACATGCATAAATGCAGGCAACAGGGAAGCCCGCTCCTTCTGAGCTGGAAAAATAAGGAAATAATTTGCAGGGAAATGAAGAATTGACCATTTAGAGATGTGTTTGCACACTTTCCTGCATCCCAGCCTTTTCCTCACTCAACTAAACTGCTTTTTCAGAGATCCACATAACGATTCACACGGCATCCTCTGAAATGTGCACACAGCTCCCACCATGCCGGAGAGTTCTAGCTAATCCAAGACCTTCATAAAGCATGTGTTGGGCCTTAGCGACACATCTGTCATTCTGACGCCTGCTAGCATGGTCTGGACTGTCGGTTTCTAATCCATCTGTGCTCTGCGGAGACAGTCTGCTGCCAACTGGATCTTTGCTAAGCCTTTGGAGAAGCCAACTGAATGGCAGCTCCTGCCAACTCGCTCAAAGTTTTTATTTATATCTAGCCGTTTATTTGACCGCTGCTTCTTTTTGTTTTGTTTTTTTTCTCTTTTTGCAATTTTTTTCTTGTTTCTAAGACTTGCCTTAGTTAAGTGAGCATGTTGACAAATGTTTTCTCTGATGAATCAGATGCTTGCGCTTTTTTTTTTGCTTTGATGTTGCCAGGCGATCTGGAGGCCTTGGAAAGAGGGTAAATTTAATCCCAAGCACCAAAGGCAGAATAAGGCCAATGACTTTGATCTCCCTCATGCAAAAAGCCCAGTAATTTTCCACTGCAGTGCCACTGTGCTCGTAATATTGGATTAAAAACTGCCTCTTTTCTTCTGCTGTCCACTCATGTATGGCCTTAGGTGCAGACGAGGTCTGTCTGGGATGCTTCAGCAAACTGCACAATAGAGATAGAGAGTGAGAGAGAAAAAAGGCAAGCAATTTTGACATATCTCCCTCAGTGCCGGGGTGAGGCAATTTCAGCACAGCAGAACGACAATTTCACGAGGGTAAAAGAACTCAAATGGGCATGGTTTGTTGATGGACAACCTGTTAGTGATATTGCACCTGTTTACATGCATCAAGCCAAGTGGTAAGTTTGTGGATAAATTATATAATACAAAGCCAGAAGTAAGGGTTTGTGTGTTTATTCCCGTAGGCTTAAGAGTGCCAAATTGGAACTGGTTTTCCAAAGGGAAGTCCAGGCAGTTTTCCAAAACAATCTGAGGTCAGGAAGCTCATCCACAGACACTCAGATTCCAGAGAGAGCAGTGTCGGGGAAGTCAGAGGTTCTTAGAAGTGTGGAGTTCAGATCCGTGGCGATGAGCGGTCTAATAGCAGACAATGGATCCAGTAATGGGCTTTCAAAAGTGTTCAGATTGTCGTAACCTGTTTCATATTTCCAACCCAACTCATCCTCAAAGCTAGGCTTCCAGTAACTTCAGAGGACAAGCGACACAGTTCGGCAGTTCTCGTGTGGAGATAGTGAAGATATGTTGGAGGTTACCCCTGATGGCAAAGTTTGTGTGTCATCTTCTCCGATGATAGTTTGTAGCTTTTACACAGAGTTTTATCTACTTTTATATCTGGTAAATTCAACTGCAGTGAAACAAACACAAATCTGCTTCTTCTTTCAGCTGCTCCCTTTAGGGGTTGCCAAATCAGACTCCATCTCACCCTATCCCTAATATCCTCATAATTTTTTTCTATGGTCTTCCTCTTCTTTTTCCTGCCTGGCAGCTCCTTCTTCAGCAACCTTTGTCCAATGTAGCCACTATCCCTCCTCTGCACATGTCCAAACCATCTCAGCCTTGCCTCCCTAACTCTGTCTCCAAACCACTCAACCTGAGCTGTCTCTCTGATGTACTCTTTTCTAATCCGGTTCATACTGATCACTCCCAATGAAAATCTGAGCATCTTCAGCTCTGTTACTTCCAGTACAGCCTCCTGTCTTTTTGTCTCTTTGCCATACGCCTAGACTCCCAGTACTCCTGTCTTTTTTCTTGTCTAAGCAGGTAGTAACGCTAGGATAATACAGGGACTTTGAGGTGATGGAGGTAACGTTACGTTAGCTCTATTACATGAGAATGATGAGCAATGGCGATTGATTAGTATCAACATTTATTGGTATTTGCATACTTCCCAAAATCTGGCAGCCACGGCACCTTAATCTGATAAAATAGCAAATGATCAAGGCCGAGAAGTGTTGGATGAGCAGCAAGTGTTCATTTTAGGCTACATCAAAGCATTTTAAGTATTTAGGTTAAAGGTGTGCTGAAAGGCTGCATAGTAGTTTGAATTTGTAGCCTCTATGCTGTGATTAAACATGTCTTAAAAAGCACTCAAACAAGTGAAATAACAGATTTTAAAATTGCTAAATGATAAGTAAAAGCTTTGCAATTTAAGCATTAATAAAGCGTAAAAAAAAAAAAAGTAGAAAAGTATTGTTATTAAAAAGTATGCCCACATTGAATAAGAGGAAGACGGTGTCAAATGATTTTAATACATAGTTGCGGCCGGTCTAAGCCAAAAATGCCAGGGCCGATTTTTTTGCCCAGTCCAGCCCTGCTCCAAGCAGTCTGCTGTTTGGTGTTTTGTTATGGTCCCTGGGTCTAGTCTGGTTTTGTGTCTTCCTCTTATAGCATTTCCTGGTTTCAGGTTTTTAGTTCTCTGGTACGTCTATTCTTGGTTTCACTCTTTTTTTGGTTTCTTGTATCCCTGTTTATTTCCTGCTTCCCTTGTGTTTCCATGTTTTGACTAAGTCCTTGTCTGTGTTTATAGTTGCCCAAATTTGATCAGTAATGATTGTTCTTGGTTGTTCTCATCCCCCTTCTCCTCATCCGCCACCTCTCACACAAACCCATCCTCCTCTGCCTCTCTGTAGGTGTCTGTCCATTGTAGAGCCACATGTGCCTCCTTTTTTCAGCAAGTACGTTTTGTTTTAAGCTTGTAGTTTTTTTTTCATTTTGTCAGAATTAGATGAGACTTTTCTACAGTAATTAACTATACCAACTGCTAACAAAGGTAGATAGCAAGCACCAGTTTTGGCTGATAAACATCCAGTTTTAAAAGATCCAAGAAAGTTAATGCTAAATTACAGTTTAAAAATTAATTAAATATCTAAAGTGATGTTTTGTGTCCCGAAAAGAAAAAAACCTTAAGAAGACTTTCCTCTGTTTTATGGAGAATTTTAGCTTTAGTCCATTGTTTTTCTGTTTTTCTTGTTTTAAAGCCACAATGTTACTGCTTTGATTCCCTCTCAGCGTTCTGATTAAGGGTACTACCTGCTTACTAGCACCAAAACACATCCAGACAAAGAGCACAGCTGACCAGTTCAAGAGCCTGTTACCTCAACCTCAAATTGGTGAAGACCAAAGACAGTGCCATGTGACATGTCAGGTGACACAGACCAAACCTTGCTGCATTACTACTGGGTGGGTAAATATCCATCTGTTTTCTAACATGTTTCCCTCTAAATAAGAAGCAATTTATTAAGACTTATTGTAAAAAGATATCATGTAATGCTCATAGAAAGTGCAAAAAACCCAAGAATTACATCTCAGATGCTACAGGCCTCAGCATGTTAAATGTTAAAGTACAGGTGGAAAACAACTGGACAAGTATTACTTGTCTGGCAGGGGTACTAGGAGAAAATCTCTTCTCTCTAAAAAGAACATGGCAGCGCTGCTTAGGTTTGCAAAGTTGCATCTGAACAAACCACAAGACTTGTGGAACAATGTCCTTTGGACAGATGAGACCAACATGCAGATGTTTAGCCATAATACACAGCACCATGATTGGAGAAAACCAAACACAGAAAATCAGAAACATCTCTTACCAATCATCAGGTGCAGTGGTGGAGGGGTGATGATTTGGGCTTGGTTTCCAGCTGCAGGACCTGGGCACCTTGCAGTCATTGAGTCACCATAAATTCCTCTGTATACCAAATGTGAGGCTGACTGACAGCTAAAGCTTGGCTCAAACTGGGTCGTGCAACAGGACTACGATCCCAAGAACAGCCACAAATCTACAACAGAATGGCTGAAAAAGAAAACAATCAAGGTGCACAATGACCAACTCAAAGTCCAGACCTGAACCCAACTGAAATGCTGTGGTGGGACCTGAAGAGAGCTGTGCATAATTGAATGCCCGCAAATCTTAATGAACTGAGGCAACGTTGCAAAGTAGCGTGCACCAAAATTCCTCTACGACAATAGGAGAAACTTATGAAGTCATACAAAACACAATTACTCCAAGTATGTTTAAGTACTTTCTACATTTTGGCTTAGTTTTTCTTTAATAAATAATGATGATGAAATATGTCATGAGACTTTGTTCCTCTGGGGTTGTATTTGCATAATTTTAGAACCTAGTAAGGACCACGAGCTTTACTAAAATTATGTCTTGATGAGTTTAACCTTAAAATTGAGGTTATACTTTTTTTTTTTTATCATGACTGTGTACCATATGTTTAAATATAGATGCACATCATTTCAAACTACCTGTTGACATATTGTGTGATCTGCTGAAATATCAAAGCCATGCCCAATTCAGAACATACAGTTTAGACGGTACTGTGGACTGTGATGCTGCAGCAGTTGCTTTTCAGAGATCCACATAGAAAATGACATAGATTGCCTTTCAGAGCAGAAGAGATTGCGAAGCTTAACCTCTGACACAGCAAAGATACAGAGAGCTGAGCAATCTCTCTTCAGGGTGAGCAGCTTTCCTTGTTTTAGGCTGAATAAAAGATTCTGGGTGACGGAAGTGTGAAGGAGGAATGAATAACAAAAGTCAAAAAAATATGTGGCAGTAAAAGCGAGCGAGGAAATAGGAGCTACAGAGTCGAAGACAGCGAGGTGAGAGGGTTGAGGCAGAGAGCGCAGCACAGACAGAGATCAGGTCATATTTCATCAATGTATGGACAGTGAAGAGGGCAGCAAGTGTCAGGCGGCCATCAGGAAGGCCGCAAAGGAGCCTTATTCCCAAGCTCAAACGACTGTCAACACTTGTGTGTGAGGCCCATATGCCGTGTTGACCTATTCTCAGGAGGACACCAAGTAAATAAAAATTTCTCACACCTTTTTGTTTTCTTCATACCTTTGTGTATGTGTGTGCGTGTGTGTGCGTGCGTGCGTGCGTGATGCCAATGTTTGCTGAGAATCCTCAGGCATTCCCCACACCAACATGCGTGTGATTGTATGTGTACATATGCATTTATATGTGTGCTTCACATTCACACATACGTGTGATCAAATTTGTTTACTCCTTCATGCAAAGCTCGGTGTGGGATTAATTACACAATGTGAAGTGAAGTTAATGACTGTGAAAATTCTTTAGAAAGCCACTCCCATATCGGGATAAGATTGCTCCTTAAATTCTAACACACTGCTGCAAATAATTAATACAATAGGTTTTGTTTTCTTCATACAAGTATGCATTAACCAGAATGCATCCCTCTGTAAATTATATTTTCAGATATTATAAAACATTTCCCTTTGATATCCTCTCATTTTAAAATTGTTGTGCATTAAAGTGCATTCATTGTTACTGTGCAACAACAAACTGGCTCTAGTTACACAAACATGTAAACAATGTAATATTTAACAGTTTCAGATAGAAAAGTGTCACGGCCAGTGGCTGAAACTAAAAAGGTGGACTCAGATACAAACACGGAAGAGATGGCAAAGACTATTTCGGATCAGCCGGTTGTTGGGTTTGTAGCAAAAATTTGTAGCTCACGGGGATGTTCCAGAATGCCCTCAGGTGTACAGGTGCACAGGTGTGCAACATCAACATTTAATATAGTTGAAAGGTGTTTCTCTCATCTTTTCTTCACTTATTAAATTTCCATTTATCAGTCATTATAAATTCCAGTACTGACACAATGGCAGATAGCTAATATGTGCTGATTATATCGACCCCTGCCAGTATATCGTTGGGCTCTAGTCTGCCTTAAACCACATTCCTGACACAAGCCCTAAGAGATTTGTGTCCTTTTGCATAATAGTTGTGTGTAAACCACTACATTATGTAATAGTGAGCCAGTGAAAATGTATTTAAATATATAAAGATAAAAGGGTTTTCAAAAGATGAGCTGCTTTCTAACAGTGGCCACGAAGTCCACAGACACCACTAAGTTCTCCAGCTCAGAAGGAGAGAGCTCCGGAGTCTGGGGGCCACTGCTTTAAAAGCTCTGTCAGCTTTAGATCTCAGTCGTGTATGATGCACAGTTGTGATAGTGTGCCCTCGGGGACCTGCTGGAGATGTACTGATGTAACGGTTCGCTAATGTCTCACGGTGCTTCTCCATGCAGGGCTCTAAAAGTCAAAAACAGAATCTTAAACTGGACCCCAAGCAACAAAATCAACAACAGTGTTGCTGAATGCAGGTTTAAGGCACTTCCACACTGGCCTCTTTTTTTCACTCTGACAGTACGAATCATGATGTTTTCAAAATATAAAATGCTGACTGTTGATGTTTAAAGAGAAAAATCAATTTTAAGAGCACATGCTGTAAATGTATAGCTCTGATTTTTATGCAGTAACAACTGTTTTTTCCTTCACTCCCCCCACACATCCTACAGACACCATATCTGCCCCCATCAGTCACCAAGGTCAGCTCGGTGGATGGAGCCATGCACCCTAAAATCTTGGATGAGAATCTTCTTCCCTGAGCCAGAACACTGAAAATGGGTCTTCTTTGGTTGCTTTTCTGTCTCTCTCCATTAAAATGAAACTACCTTAAAAATTAGAGACCGTTCATTAATCAAATTATTATTCTTCATTATTTCCTCCACAGTACGTGGTCCACTGGAGTTGTGCATTCTGAGAAGGAAAAACAAAAAAAAGACAGTCGTGAGTGTTTCGATGTTTTAACTCAGCTGCCTTTCTTCTTCACCGGAGATGGATTGGCAATGACGAGAGGCAATTTGTTGGCGAGCAGCAGGTGGTCGGGTTAATTGCCCACGGTGCTGGTTGGAGAGAAAGTGTCTTGCTGAGTGTGGAGTGCCTTCTGCACTGGCAGAGCTCGAGTCCGGATAAAGAACAGCAGTAAGCATATTGTCATCTCCCACCTCGCCACCCTAATCAGTACTGCTATGCACCCCCATTGTTCAACTGAACTGGCTCCCTTCCCGGAGGAATTCTCTCGTTCTTTCTCCCTCTCTATCTTTTCCTCTTCTTTAGCAGTGCCACCCACCACCCACATCCTCTTTTCACTGCCTTTCATCTCCAAATTCTCTTTCTTTCTCTGTCTCTCTCTCTGTTGCTAATGCCGCTCGATGTCCCTCCCTCCCCCCTCTTTAGCATTGAACTCCCCTTTCTTGAGATCAATCTCGGCATTTCTCTCTCGCCTACTGCCTTTCCTCCTTCATCTTTTCGCTCTATGCACCTTTCCCGTATTTCCTGTTTTGTCTACCCCACCTCGCTTCTGCCCTTTTCCCCTGTATCTCTCCTCCATCCTTTCTCTCAGTCCTTTCTTTTGCTTCCCAGAGGAGCAGGATATTGATGTAAACACACACAGAGCTTTGAGTGGTTCTTAAGCTTCTCTGACCAATCTGCAGGCCTCCCTCCTTTGTCCCAGCCACTGTAGGAAGAGACTTGATTTCCAATAGGCTTATCCCACCAGTCCTCGCTGTGCCGTGTCCATAAAAAGATGGTGAGGGGCTTGATTAGATGGCTGTGGAGCTTTGCCTGGAGTGAGCATGCCTGGCTGTCAGTGTCACAGCTCCACCGTGGTAATGGATCAAAGAGATGTGGGTGTCGGGTGAGAGGCAGCGCTGTAATTAAGTATTTGAAACCATGCTGGCAAAAATAGAAGTGGAACTAAAAGGTTATTATGCCAACGACAGCTGAGGAAAGCAGCAAAACCTTTCAAAATTTGATGAAATCAAGTGAAACTTTGAATGCCAATTATGCACTGTGGACACGAGTAATGTGGAGACCGTAGTTCCCCAACACAAAGTGATTATGTGATGTGACGACAACATTCTCAAGTGTTCAAATTTGATAGATGGACCATGTTTTAACCATTAGGCAAGACTACTAGTAATTGAAACCACTCAAAAGCACAGCTTACTGTAGCTCAGACAGTCCACAGAGTCACACTCAGCCTGTAATCTACAGACGTAGATTGTTGGAAAGAAAAACCCACAGCGGTCACTGAAATAACTTGAAAATGACAAAAATTGCTGAATCCTAACGCTTTTTGAATTTTTTTAAAAAACAAACTAATGAAACTGGCCTGCACAAAAATGATATATCCTTAACTTAATGTTTTGTTTGGAGGCACTCACTGCAACCAAGTGATTCCTGTAACTCTCAATAAGACTTCTGCACCTGTGGACAGGTATTTTGTCCCCTTTGTCATCTGGGTGTTTTTAGCTGTGTGTTTTGGGTCATTATCCTGTTGGAGGACCCATGACCTGTGACCGAGACAAAGCTTGACACGGGGCAGCACATTTCGCAACTATCAAGGTCGTGAGAGTTCATTGCACCCTGCACAGATTCAAGACACACTGTGCCAGATACAGCAAAGCAGCCTCAGAACATAACCAAGCCTCCTTCATGTTTCACAGTAGGTACAGGGTGGTTTTCTTTGCATGCTTCATTCTTGTATCTGTGAACCTAGATCTGATGTGCCTAAAAGCTCCAGTTTTGTCTCATCTGTCCAGAGAATCTTTGTGTGCTGTCACCATTTTGGCAAAATCCAGTTTCAGTTTTTTATTATTTGCTTTCAGCTGTGGTGTCCTCCTCGGTCGTCTTCCATTAAGTCCACTTTGGCTCAAACAGCAACGAATGGTGCAATCTGACACTGATGTACCTTGACCTTGGAGTTCACCTCTAATCTCTTCAGAAGTTGTTCTGGGCTCTTTGGCTACCATTTGTATTATCTGTCTCCATTTTCTCATCAATTTTCCTCTTGCAGCCACATCCAGGGAAGTTGGCTACAATCCCATGGACCTTATACTTATGAATAATATCTGCAGCTGTACTCACAGGAACATCAAGCTGCTTAGAGATGGTCTTGTAACCTTTACTGTTAACATTCTTGTCAATCATTGTCTCACTCATCTCCTGAGCCAGCTGTCTTTGCACGTCTAATTTCCATTATTTAATTTTTAATAAATTTCTATTTATTATTACTATTGTCAATTTCAATTTATTTCAGTGACCACTGTAGGTATTTCTATCTTTAACAGAAGGTTACCAACAATTTAGTCCATATATGTACATGTGTAATAACTTGTGAACATGTTATACAGTTAATCTGGTATATGGAAAAACATTTTAGCTGCTCTGTGCTTTTGAAAATATTGTACATATTCCTATGATGGTAGCATAAAAAAATTAAGAACTGAAAATCTGTAAAAAACACTGAGGGACATATGGTCCTTGCCTTTGAAAGGTGGATATATATCATGGCTGTGTCTTATTTTTGCCATGCATATATAACAGTAGCATTCCGGGTTTGTCTAAAAAGCTGCTTACAAGCAAGCGACAACCTCCAGGGCTGAAAAATAAAACCACTGAAGAAGGGCCCAGAGCAGTTTCTTGAATGGTCACTTGAGGCTGGTTACAAAGGCAAATACACTTAGATTCCCAAGAAAGGTTGACAGAAGAAATAACCATTTACAGAAGTGGCTATTTTGACTGACAGGTGCGTGCTAATACAGGCTGATGACAACTATATGACATCTAGCAGACGGCTAGAGGCAATGAACTGCACCACCGACAAATAATGACTTGCCATGTGTAATTCTACTAACAGATTGTTAAATGAACACTGTGCTCTAGTTTTGTTAAGTGAAATTCTAGTATTTGAATTTGGCTCTGGAGGCAAAATCAGTCTGAAGGTCATTGGCTTGATCCCCAATTCAGGTCGGCTTTGGCCACAATACCCACCCTCGGCCATAATCCTAAACCCCAAATTATTCCCGATGCATCCATCAGAATGTGAGTGTGTGCACAATAGCTAAAAAGAACCAAAAGCTGTAGAATTGAGCACTATATCAAATGTCTGTGTGTGAATGGACGAATGTGGCTTGTAAATGCACTGATTGCAATTTTCATAGCATATACAAACAAAACTCTACTTTTCTTCAATGCCTCTTATTTTCATAAGAAAAGAACTGATAAAACTTTACAATTTCTCCCAAATGGCAGTGTAATTGAAGAATTGTTTCTCAATTAAACAATTGAAAATAAAGTCCTTTGCTGCTGGTACAAAGAATAAACTGAAAATGAGTTGCTGTACAACCATATTTATCTGACACGTTTTACCTTACCAAACAAAAGCAGGTTCAGCAGATGCATCTGACAAAAGAAATGTCAGATACATCATTTCAGTACGTTTATAACTTCACCAGATACCAGGACATCAACTTCTCTCTCTTTTTCACTCATCTCCATAGTTTTCCTCGTAACTCTTGATCCTTTGCCTTTGTTAGCTTATCTAAAATGTCCATGCTCAGCTGGGTGAGGGTGATTTAAGTGTCCGATTAGGTTCGTAACAAATTTTTGTGGTGGTTCCCCCATGGTTTACTTTAGCAGTGTCCATGCTAATGACATGTTAGCATGTGGCTAACGAGTGTACGTGCAACTGTTTGCCTGTGTTGCTGTGCGCAAGTAGAGCATGTGTGAAGCAGACCATCTTGTAATCTGACATACTGAGGCCGACTGACGGGTCTGGGCTGAAAACGCTGGAAATCGGCCAAATTTGGTCCCTGGTTGGTTGAGTGCTGCATTTCTAGTAGACAGCAGTCTACTTGCCATTTTAGCATGTTGCTTGTTTGTCCAGTGCACACATAAAATCTATGGATGCATTTTGATCTAGATGATAACATAGTACACACACTGTTGTCCACGTAGGATCACTTTTTGCTAAATGCTAAACAAGTGGCTTTAAATTGTGAGTTCACTAAGTAATGGGTCTACTTACAACTTAATTTGGTTACATCTGAATGGCAGGCTGGATGACCAACAGCGTTGTTGTGTACAAGAAGGGAATGAGCAGACTCTGAAGAAGCTTAAATCCTTCAATGTGTGCAGCAAGATGCTGGAGATCTTCTACCAGTCTGTGGTAGTGAGTGCCATCTACTTTGTAATTTTTTCAACTGGTGGTGGAGGAGCTGGCATCATAGCCGCAGATGCCAGCAGGATCAACAAACTAATCCACAAGGTTGGAACCGTCATTGGCCAGAATCTGGAAGCATTTGAGTCAGTGAGGGACAGCAGGTCCCTGAACAAACTGCTCGCCATCATGGACAACCCATTGCACCCGCTCCATTGCCCCACACTACAGAGGCACCAGCGCTCATCCTCCCTCAGACTTACTGCTGCCATAAAGAACAACAGGACATCATTCCTACCATTCTCTATAAAACTCTTTTTGAGACAGATGAACCCGTCAGAACATAAGAGTCCACAGACATTTCTGTTTCTCAACCTTTAGCTGCAGTTTCTTTTATTTATTTATCTTTTTTCTTTAACTTCATTTTTTATATCATCTTATTGTAACAATGTTGTATAGAAATTTTTACCCTCCCCTCACATAATAAGGGAGTGCAAAACTCTTTGTCTCCACTGTAATTCAGACATATTAAGAATCTGTGGAAACTTCTTCGATCTCAGCCTGAATTCAAAATGAAGTTCTGTGAGTATCAAAGAATCCTGGGCATGCTGCATACATTTTTAATGTTGCTCTTATCCCATGGGATACTGGGGCGGGAAGGGGGGGCTTTGGGTAAGCAAGTCCACTCCCTATACCTCAAAGTCAGTTTGAGGAAAGCCTGATCCTGTCTTATTTTGTATTTTATAACACACCAGCACCACAGGAAGCTGCAGATATATCCTAGCCCTACCTGTGTTTACTTTTTATCAAGGGGCCAATATAATGCCACATCCAGCTCCTGACTGTATATAAAGTGTTGAATGAAAATGCATTTCAGCACGACTGCACAATGACATTTCTTTTCACAGCAGATGCGTTTGTATTGATGTTGTTTATGTGTGTGCATTTTTTTTTTTTTTGGTAACTCAACACTTTGTCTATGTAACCTTTCTCTTCAAAGTGGCATGAAAGGCAGCCGTCATGGCTGATGATCAAAGAGCAACAGCCAAAGCGCTGGCTCTCTCTGTTGTGCTGCTGTCATTTTCGCTCTTTTAAACAACAAAACAACAGAGCCTTTCAAAACTCACGGCTACTCTTGATGAACACAGTAGCTTTACATGGTCCACTTGGGAGATCACGGCTTCGTCTCAGGTTTCTGCTTTTCAGTCTGTTGTTATGATGCGAGCCTGTCACAAAGTTTTAGTTGACGTAATTGATCCTGTGACATGATCATAGTCATTCGAGGGTCTGTGCACATTCTGGTGTCAAGGATGTAGAAAAACTGCACTCTAAAAAGTCTAGTCACGTAATGTTTAGGTTGATTGTTAGTTACTAAGACAGGATGGAATTGTTTCCATAAAGCACAAATTTCCTCTTGTATAAGATTTTATTTGGAGCTGTATTGTGCTTTCTCCTGGGACGCCTGCCTGGAGGCCAAAATAACCCTTTCCTCTACTGACTGCCAGCTATTTTTTACCAGGTTTGTTTAGGAGAAATGCAAAAACAGATGCACTAATGTGTTACTCAAGCACTGAATCTGTGTGCAACCTGGGATGCAGGCAACGCAAGTGGTCGACTCCATTGCCCACACGTCAATGCAACATGCAGTTACAATTCTAGGAAGGTAGGTAAGTAACAGCGTAGGGTTTCAGGAGCATTTAATGGAGAATCAACCTCGGCAAGCAAATCGTCCAAAGACTGAATGGCATCAGAGTGAAATTACAAAGATGAAAACACTGAATCAGAGTTGGGCAGGCCACAGTTGATTCTCATATATCAAACTGAGGCAGCAGCAGGCTAAAGTTTGGAAATAGCTGGGGTACAGTATAACACATGCAAAAACATTTCGACTACAGCCCTGTTCATGGTCGCTTGTGCCTGATTGCGTTGCTTTTCGTTTTACAGTGGGCAGGATTATGAGAATTCAACCTACGAGGAAGCTATGGAGACACACAAAACCAACAGCACATCATCCAATGGCAGGAACGCTATGCTGATTAGTTGAAAAGGCTTGAATAGAAAAGGGACCGACACCAAAATTCATCATAAAGAGTTTCCATGTCTTGTCACCTGGTTTCATTCTACTACAAACAAGTTCTTTTCCTAAGCCGAAGCTCCAGCAGCACTATATGAATAAGAGGCGCCCACATTGCAGGCTGTTCCACATTTTTTTAACACTGTTCCCAGGGGATAGTGATTTTAAAGCAGAATGACCTGATGTGGCTTTTTTTTTTAGTAATAAATATTAATGCTTTACTACACAGATAAGCATAGTGTCTAGGTCAGTTAGGATGTGCTAATGCAACCTGTTACACCGAGCGGGTTTCAGCGTGACTGTCAGTGGTGACTGTCGATGGATGTGGATTGTTGCAGTGGTGAACATGAATCGTCCATACAGAAAGAAGCCAGGCCTGTCAGAGATGCATCAGAGAGGGATTGTGTAGCTCTGACGGGGACACGGAGGATAGAGACATGCTTGAAAGGTTGAGGTATTGAATTTTACTTCCTGACAGCTGAGTGACCTTTCGGCTCTCAAGGGGGACAAGACAGAGATGGATTTCGCAGTCGCCCTCCTTCCTCTCCGCTGCTCCTCCCACAGGGTTAAGAATTAATGCTTCTTTCTACCTCTGTGCTGACCAAGGAGACTTGAGCCGAACTCCATCACCAAGCACCCGAGTACAGAGCAGTGGCACACGAGGATAGAGGTTATTCTCATTCGAACTTGAGCACTTAAAGGAGAAACCTGTGAATTAGTCCAACATAAGAACGACTCATCTTGTTAATTTGTATTGCAGCAGCTACTGAGAGGAGCTCGGCACTGTGTTGAACCTGACAGCGTCTGGTCAGTTCAAGAAAAAAGGGCTTGCACCCACGCAATAAATTCCACCCCGTTCTCACCGATACCCCTTTCCCTCTTCACACCTCAGAAGAGCCGCTATTCATAAATATATGCAGCATGACTGGGCCAGATCCCGTGATAATGCACGGAATACAAGGCACTTCTCTTCTTCTTTGGTGCCTTCGGGCAGAATTTACAGTCTCACATCCCCGTTTCTGTGGCTGGAAGGTGAAAGTTACAAATCACAGTTTCATCTGACTGCCTCACTAACTCTCTGCAGGATCACCTGGTGTCTTTAAGAGATACGCGATAAGAATGCACTTCAATGATCCGACTTGTTTTATCTCAGCTGTAACACAACTCTTCTTTAAACCAGCAGAATGAGCTCTAAGCATCCCCCACCCCCCACACCCTTAAAGTTCACCACTTCTCGGCTTTGTTAGCGCTGCTTTGCTCCTGCAGTATGTGCAGGGACAATGTGGAGCTGCTTAGGCGGTGGAGTCACGTTCCTCTGGCCTTCCTGGCAGTGACCGAGTGCTGAAAATGATGGAGTTGAAATGACAGCGAGTGATTTCATTCCCCATCTATCTTTCAAGACATCGCACGCAGCAGCCAATGGCACAGCGCCTCTGTGTGCCCCATTACTCCAGCCGACCAATGAAGCATCTACATGTAAAGCCTCATTGATCTCCTTTTACTCATGCTTTGTGGAAATATACAGAGTTTAGTGAGGTTAAATACCAATGCATCAAGAGGGACTTTGGCGGATGAAGACAAAAACCAGCCAGTGGAACATTTGCAGAAAATCTCAGTTCATAATGTGTTTGCACGTTTGCACGGGTCATATAACTGGCAGATCGCTGAGGTCAGTGGTGAAGATTCAGTGTCTTGCTCGGGGACACTTCAGCAGGAGAGATAATCGACAACTAAAGGGCCTGAGCCCAGCTCATCCAGCTGCTCTCGTTGAGTCGCTGCACTGCTGCAGTATTTACTATTCACAGCATTCACTGTAAATTCTTCATGAGCGTGTCAAAATGTTGTTCTGACAAAGCACTTCTGTACTTCGTACCTTGTATTTGTTTGACGATCTTGGCTGCTGAAGTAGATTTTCTCACTTGGATTGGAAAAATAATAATCCTCAAATGTGAAAATAGGATTTTAAGATGAGCGTGTCATTTTTGTTTTTGTATCAGTATATTGAGGTCATATGAGTAATTATTTTCTTTGTTTTTCCTTATTTTCAGTCATATATGTAGACTGTTACAACGGCGGATGCTCGTGTTGAATCTGGCCAAAGTTTTACATAATGAAGTTGCTGTATGCAAAAGTAATCCCTGTGGGGCAAATGTTAAGGCTTCGGATCTGATCTAAACCCCTCAGTTGGTGCCGTTGTTGTGCCTTGTTTTTTTCTACCCTTGGGTCTATATGATGTCAGTGAGAGTGGGTTTCCCTAATGTGGTCTTAGGCACACAGCTCTCACTGTGATCACAGGTCCAGCCTGACCAGCCTGCTCTTCAAACCTTCTGTCTTTTAGGGGTAGCCAGTCAGAAGAAAGCTGCTAAAAGCGAGTGTGGCCTGAAAGCGAGATGTGCCAAATTGCTTATTTCAGACAGTGGATGAATCGAGGGGCTGCTCCAAAGCCCAGTATAAGATAAATGGACTAGTTTGAACTGTGATCTTATCAAATAAAATTGAAATTCTGATTAAAATGCCTCAATAGCGACATCTCCAGGCAAGAGGGGGCAGGTCAGCCTGCGTGAGTGTCGGGGACAACATAAGTCAGGGTCGGGACCTCTTATATCAATGTAAGGTACTTGGATTTCTTTTAATGATCTGTTTTTTTTTTTTGTTTGTTTGTTTTACAGGGAACATAAAATGATGCTCCAATCAGCAACGAGAATGATACTGTGATGGTCTAAATCTTCAAATCTCCTCCGCTTGATTGTATGAGTGAGCGGCTCACTGTAACGTATCTGTAAACCGATTCACATCATGGATGTGCAGCCGACAAATCTGCAGCAACTGTGTGATACTATCATGTCAATCCGGACCAAAATCTCTGAGGAATATTTCCAGCACCTTGTTGAATCTGAGCCATGGAGAATTCAGAAGATTCTGAAGGGGTCCAATTCAGTAATATCTAATAAAATGGCCAGAGATGGAAAATCCAGCAGTTTTATTACTTTTGCATTTCACATTTTAAGCACGTTTTAGTGCAGAAGGGCCACTGTTATCATAGATAAATCTTCTGAAAGAACTGATTACTGCTACATACTAACAAATCTTCAGAATATTTGTTTCATGATGTTTTACGTGTTACTTGACTGACTGAGTAATTCTACTTTCCCAATGCTGCACACAAAGTACCCCCATAGTTCACATGACAGCGGCCCTTTTTTACAGGCAGTTTTAGTGTAGACATCAATTAGACATAAGTCTTTTATAATTGTTCTTTTGCACTGGCATGTAATTAAAGCTGCTTTGTTTTTCTCTGTGTATTTTTTTTTTGATGGTCCACAAAATCCCTTAAAATACCAAAACAGCAATATTGTTCTCCTTATGTTGTTCCCAGCACTCACCCCCATGCTCTTACTTACTGAAGATATTAATCTTTAAATATGGATTCCAGCTTTAAAAAAAAAAAAAAGCTGTATAATTTACTGTAACAGCTGGGTACCTTTGATTTTCCCAAGTGCTTCTCAAACAGGCATAAATAGTGCATTTGTTGTGGACTATTTCCAGCAGTTGAATAATACACATTTGCACTGGAGTACTTCTAGCGCAGTAATTCTAAACCTTTTTTGGCTTGTGACCTCTTTAACATCAGTTGAAAAACCTGTGAGCCGTGGGGAGTTCGACTAGAGTGGATTTTTTTTTTAATTCATTTTTATTTAAATTATTCCTGCTACCTACTGCATATTTTAATCTATCCAGTGATTCACACAATGAAAGCCATTGTCAGAGGTAAGTTTGAAGATGCAAAGTGAATTTTCAAATTGCAGAAATGCTGTTCCTGTTGTGACCCCAACAGGAGGGGGGGTCCTTATCCAGGTAATGAACCTGTCGAGGATTTTTACTGCTGACGGATGGTGAATGTGCAATGCAGTAAAAACAAACTACTCCACAGTGTCTTTGTGTCTTCATGTTAACCAGAAGAACTGTACAAAGCTTGGGTTATGAAGAATATAATCTTTGTACAATTAGTCAGGTGACTCATATGATCCGGGTTAATGGAGACCTCGGATTTGTGATTCACTTGGAAGTTTCAACTCGTTAACCCGGGTGATTCAGGAACTGATCAGCACTATGGGAGGGGTTGCAAAAATGCATGGCACTGTAGAATTTATGGATCAACTCGATGTGTGGTACGGTATTAGCTGAGCTTACATTAGCAGCCTGCCATAATTTATCAGCGCATTCTTCACTCAGAAGAATCGCAAGAAAATGTACATGTTAAACATCCTGGCACCCCAGCAAAGATGAAATATGGTTCTTAAAAAGTGGCATATATTGAGCAAACAAAAGCCTGCATCATATAAGGCTCATAGTGCTTCAGCCTGTAGAAGGTTTTTTCATCCACCTGTAGCACCTTTCACATGGACCAGTGCAATTTCAGGCACTAACATCTACTAGGCCCGGTACAAGGAGTAGTTAAGCTTAATTGATCACCAAAATTGTTGAACGGCTGAACAAGCAACAGTTTATTACCTCACCTCTCATCAATGTAAACACAATTGTACAGGGCTGCGAAATAAAATACATAAAACAAAATAAAATTAGAGTTCTGGTCTCTTTCCAAAGGAAGGGGTTCCTTTGTATAGTGTTCAAAGTTCTGGGTATCAATCGTGACTACCCGGGTAGTGTTTTAGATGCATCTTATCTGTATTCCACTGGATGTTGTCCAGTTCGGGTTCTGCTGGGAATGGTTGAGTCCGGCTGGCCACACCGTCTCACCATCCACAGTCACCATGGGCTGTGCTCGCCATCACAGATCAAAGGTCACTAAAAAAAACAATCTACATGACAGTGTAGAAAGTAAGTATCTCTGTTCCTGGTCTAATTATTATAACACTATTCAGTATTATTATTCTCAATGAAAACAACAATGCTTCATCCCATAACTTAAGGCAACAGCATCACAACAACACATTTTGCACAATCAGCTTTAAACATTATGATGAACCATCATAATTTAATTAACAAAACACATTATAAAATAAACCAACACAATAATCAAATATGAACTAAATGGCAATATTAACCAAAAGGCAGTTTAAAAACTTCAATCTTGAACCATAAACATTTACACTCACAATAGAAATAAAACAGTGCCAACAGTGGGCTATCTCATTGCAATACCAAATTCAACCACAGAGAATAGACGCCGTAGCGATTAGCATTAGCAACTAGCATTAATAGCTAGCGCTAGCATTAACACATGCGAGACATCCGTTTCATTGAACAGCCACAATAAGGCATAAACCAAACCGTAGCACACACCAAACAATGTTCACATAAACTCCCGATTGGTTTTTATTAAAGGTGTCTACAAGCAATATTAAAAGATAAGACAGGTGATTTGTCGATATAAACAATTAGCTTCGGCTAACAGTAAGCATATTGAACTCACCGGGACGTCCACACGACTGTCTGGTCGAGTTCCACTGTAGTTCACAAATAGTTCACAATGCTCTTTTCTATTTCTCCCGCTCATTTACTGTGAGCTATCTCTTTGTTACCTCCAGCTACAGCGTGTAACTCTGGCGTGGTCAAGGTCAGAATGTGGCGATCGCTGGGGAGCGCATCGCATAAAAACAGGCATAACCAGGCGCAATCTACTGGGACCAATGGGTATTGCAATCTAAATCAGATAAACGGCCCAATCCTTCAGGTGGGTTACACACCTATCCCTGTCACTCTGCTGTACGCCTCTAAGTTTTTGTTCTTTGTTGTCATTTTCAGTCCTAGCATGATCTAATAAGAATACAAGGATACAAAGATGGCGTTTAACAGCTGGAAACATGACTGTTGCTGGCATCAAGTAAAATACCACCTCAATCTACCACCATGCCTTCTAAGTAACCTGCCAACCCCTCTGTGACCTGTTCTTCCCCACAGCTTTGACGGCCACTTTGCTCGCACCATGAAACATGTCCAATGAAAGGTTAAAAAGAGAGGGCAGGAAGATTGATGGACTGTGTCTGCGAGGGAGAGAAGAGGAGGAATTGAAAATGTTTCGGTCGTACGGTTGTTTGTGTAATGCGGTGGGTATCGGTTCAGAAGAAGCCCGCTGTGAGCCCAGTTTCCCACTGCTTCAGAGAGTCAGTGTCATGACCCTGTCTTTGTTGTCTCCTTCAATGTCGGCCCCTACTCCGTCCATCTGCCGTTCAGTCATGTTCGATGATTTCATGTCATCCACTTCTTTCTTTCTACCCGCTTTTCTATGTTGGAGCCCAAAGTCTCTGATTCATTGCTTATCATTCATCTGCAGCATAGCAGGCTTCAGCATGCTGTGTTGTTTATTAAGACTGCTGAGTTATGTAATGAATAAGTCATTCACTATATATGATTTAATACATTTGTTCTACCTGTGCGCTCTCTGTGCTTTTTTTTTTGTCTTACTGATGATTTAATCACTTCCTCAAAATTATGAACTCAAGAGCATGTCACATTTTGTAAAAATAAATTTGCATAAGGTACTCTGACATGAAAGTCTCTATACACATTAAGAATGATTTTCTTATGATTATATTGATACAGAATCTGGTTGTTATACTTTTAATGGCTACTTTTTACTCGTTTAGAATCAGAAGTTGTGTTTTCCATGTTCCCCTGGGGCCAAAGACTGTTATCTCCCAATATTTGAGGAAAAAAGAAACAACTAGGAACAAAATTAGTTATCTCTGGTTGTCACGAAGAATCACACTAAGCCCTTAGTCAGGTCTAGAGACTGGTCGGCAACCATCTGACAACCACCGGCTATGAGAAAAAAATGTGTATTCCCCAACCAGTTGTGAGTGGTTGCCGGCAGTTTCTGTTAAATTGAGTGCCACAACCCCATTTACACAGGCCTAAAGACCAGTCAGTGACCTCCTGGCAACCATCGGTCACTAGAAGAAGAAGAAGAAACAGCCTTTATTTTCCCGCAAAGGGAAAATTCAAGTGTAACAGCAGCCACAGATCTAAAAATTTACATTGTTGAAAAATATAAAAAGAACAAGACAAGACTAACAATAATAATAATAATAATAACAATAATAATATATACTGTACAGGAATATAACCAGTTATTGGTTTACTTCAAAATGTACATGATGTGCCTGTGTGTTGAACCTTGAACAGGACAGACTATTTACAATATACTATATATTACCATACGATATGTACATACTATTGATTGTGATTTTGTTGGGAGCAGTGATGGTTATAGAGTCGTACAGCTGCTGGGAGGAAGGATCTACGATAACGCTCCTTTGTGCATTTAGGATGAAACAGTCTGCCACAGAAGGAGCTCTCCAGTTCAGTAAGAGCTCCATGCATGGGGTGTGAGACCTTGTCCATCAGTGATGTTATTTTGGTCAGAGTCCTTCTGTCTCCCACCCCCTGCACTGGGTCGAGAGGACATCCTAGGACAGAGCTGGCCTTCCTGATGAGCTTGTCTAACCATTTCCTCCCAACTGCAGATAAGCTGCTGCTCCAACATACTGTTGCATAGAAGATGGCTGATGCTACTACAGAGTCGTAGAAGGTCTTCAGGAGTGCCCCCTGCTCTCCAAAAGATCTCATCCTTCTCAGCAGGTAAAGGCTGCGCTGACCCTTCCTATAAAGTGCATCAGTGTTGTGAGTCCAGTCCAGTTTATTGTTCAGGTGAACACCCAGGTACTTATAAGAGTCCACTATCTCAATGGCCACTCCCTGGATGTTCACCGGTGTCAGTGTGGTGGATCTGCACCTGCGAAAATCCACCACCAGCTCCTTGGTATTAGCAGCGTTGATAAGTCATCCCTTATGTGGCAGGCTTGTCAGAGAAACTCAGAAGAATTTTCTCCAAGCATGACATCCTAGTATACTTCAAACCAAGTCACACCCTAAGGCAAAAATTGGTTCATCCCAAGGACAAACCCCCCAAACACAAGATCAGCAATGTAATGTATGCTGTCCAGGGCAGTAAAGAGTGCTCGAACCTCTACATTGGAGAAACCAATCAGCCTCTTCACAAACGAATGGCACAACATAGAAGAGCCACCTCGACAGGACAAGACTCAGCTGTACATCTGCATCTGAAGGAGAAGGGGCGCTCGTTTTGAGGATGCCAGTGTTCACATTTTGGACAGGGAAGACAGATGGTTTGAAAGAGGAGTAAAAGAAGCCATCTATGTCCAGTATGAACAACCATCATTGAACAGAGGAGGTGGATTATGTCACCAACTTTACCCTGCTTACAGTGCTGTCCTGAGCTTCCTTCCCAGACGTCTCAACCCCCATTCACACCTTTGTTCCAGTGACCTCAATAGGCCACATGAAACAATGGAGCGAAGTCCTATATTGGTTACAACTGAAACCACTGATTGAAATGACCCACGCCTCCTTTCACACCTTGGCACATGTGTTAACGCATGAACAATAGAGGGTCATAATCACCTCCAGGGGACTACGCCCACAAGGGTTTAAATATCTGGGTCTCTCCACCATTTGGTTGAGAACTGAAGAAGTTTTGGTTTTGGTGTAGCACATTCCGTGCAACCAGTTTCACCATGCAGCAGTCAGCAACCACTCAGCAAGTGCTCAGAGAATACATATTTTTTTCCCTAGCTGACCAGAGGTTCCAGGGGTCTCTGATGGGTCTCTAGGCCTGCATGACTTAATTCAAACTAGGCTTATTAAGTTATCTTCAGACTTTAGAATAGAATAGAATAGAATAGAATAGAACTTTATTGTCATTATACAGTGTATCACAATAGTGAGTACACCCCTCACATTTCTGCAGCTATTTAAGTATAGCTTTTTATGGGACAGCACTGACAAAATGACACTTTGACACAATGAAAAGTAGTCTGTGTGCAGCTTATATAACAGTGTAAATGTATTCTTCCCTCAAAATAACTCAATATACAGCCATTAATGTCTAAACCAACCATTTTGTCAGTGTTGTCCCATGAAAAGATATACTTAAATATCTGCAGAAATGTGAGGGGTGTACTCACTTTTGTGATACACTGTACATACAACGAAATTAAACATCATACAACAAATTATACAACGTCATTCCATCATAGTATAACAAAATTTCATTCAGACAACCATCCAAGAGAAGGACAGACAAGACTAACATAAGGGAGATGGGTGTCTGCAGCCACCACCGCAGGGTGCCGCCGCTAGTACAGTCAATCCCCGAAAAAAGAAAAACAGACACATCATGGGGAATTTAGGTTAAAAAAAATTCATCCGGTACTGTGCTTGTCTTGAGCACTGTATCAGAGTCCAAAAAATCACTTTAAGCAAAGCATATTTGCACATTTAAAGCCGGATAGCAATAGTAGGGTAGGGAGGGCCGTGGGGTGCGGGGGCATGCAGACGGGGACGAGGGTCAGGGCATTGTGGAGCCAGATGCCAGCTCCCAGCCAAAAAAGTTTGCTGATAATGATGGATGTTTGTCAGCAGCCATAGTACACCAGATCCAGCTCACACAAATCACAGAGAGGACTCAGGGGAAGAGCATCCATCACACATTGTCCGGGAGAGATATGATTACCAGCCTCAAGGCCAGGAACAGGCTGCTTGTTATTTTTCCAACAGCCTTCAGTTTCACTGGGGAACCCATTCAGAAAATCCAATTATCCAAATTAATTTGTTACCGTCTTCACTGTGCAGAACCGAACTTTATATCCAGATCTTATCCCTTTTCGCCTGCGAGCACGATCTCAGGTGGACTACGCATCCAGCTTGCGGCTCATGTCCAACAGGCTCTGAGTCTGTGTATGAACGGCTCTGCACAGCCCATCCATCTGGTTCTGCTGACTCGGCAGATGGCAAACTGCTGCCCAGATTTTCTTAATTTCCCGGTAAATCAGGTATCCTCCAAGCCAAAACAGAAGAGATCCCGTTACCAAGTAGCCGAATATGTAAACGTCTTCCACGTCCTCAACCGCCAGAGCTGTGAGGCACACAGGTCTCCATGAGTTCCAGGAGAGATTAACAGACTAACTTGATTTTGATAATTCACATTAGCCCAGCAAGCCACCGGTATGTAAAACAGCAGCAGCACATGTAAATATAGTTTTTCTATATGTTTGATATTGATTTCTTTGGCAGAAGTTTCTTACACTTGCTCCTAAATACATCAGTTTACAGCTTGCACACATCAGTTTTTTTTCTTTTGCAGAGTGAGTGAAGCGCTTGCACTGTCAAACCCTGAAATCTTCTCACAATTAACTTGGCAACAGCTCTGCGATGCTCTGTTTTTTTTTTTTTCCTTTCTCATTTTCTCTTATCTAATGATTGAGAATGAGTTTGAGTTGGTGTCTGTCTGCTGTCCACTGATGAAGCCGCAGCTGCTGCTTCTCTAATTAGGAACATTCAAAGAAATCTTCAAAGACGATGCTAAATGGGTCCAGAGTTAATAACTACAGACTTATTTTGATAATGATAGCAAGTAACTTTGACATGAGCTTGAGATAGTCACATTTTTAGTTTTGCAAATGCCATCAGCATTGAAGCCATTAGCCTGCTATGGCAGAGGAGCCGCTTTGCAGAAGCAGTCAGACACGCTGCGCCGCCTCCGTTTGAAAGAATTTTGTATTTCCTTAGGTTGTTGATGTTTGCACATAATAGAATGTTTTCATCCAATATATCACATTTTGCTCAGTTTTTAATAAGTAAAGCAAATCCACACTTCTGAACATTGTACTTTGTCAGCTATGACCTGAGAGCCTAGAATGTAAACATAACCACAATCTCAAACATGATGACACCACAGTTGTTATTAAGGATCATTGAGGAATTTGAAAATCTAAGCACCACACAAACACCAATAGCAGCACCACTGTGAAAACACATAATCTGAGTCTTGCAGTGGCACAAATTCAATACCAGTCCTCTGTACCAATCACTGTTAAATATAGAATATAAAGATTCAGATGAAATTATGAAGGGCACTGGTAGAAGTCTATGGGAAAAGTGTTTTCTTGATTTCTAAACATTGCATTCAACACATTAACTTTGGCGGTTTTTCTAAGTTTGTGGGAAACAGCTTAGTAAATTAAAGGGAGACAATGTAATGTTTGATGAACAGTGTGGCTGGTATGGCTCGAACTCCAATCAGTTATCAAGGTACCAAAAGATTTAACAGGGAAATGTAACCTGAGGTTAAAGGGCACATTTTGTTGCAGACTGCGAAGAAACTGTTTTTCCTGTTTGGTGGTATATTTTTATATGAAACGCTGCATTTGAAATTTCCCCCCCACTTAAAGAAAAAACATTACTTGGTTCATGTTTGCTCCTCTTCTGTAGGATTAGCTAGATGCTGAAGTACCGTGGCCACAACTTTATTTACATCTGCACCATGAACACATCACAGGAATGAGAAGGAAAAGAGGAGGATCTAAGTGATGCTATCATTTCCTCATTACTGAGTAAGTACTCCATGCTGTCACGGGAAGCAATGACAGGCTGCGGGATTTGATGAATCCACTCAACAATATACATTTATATAATATACAGATTTAATTGGTCATTAACTAAATGTGCTGGAACGCCCTTCTGGATGTTCCAGTCACTTTAACCCCTGGTCATAACCTAAAGCCTGGAGAAGATGGGTGAGTTAACAAGGCAAAAAATCAAAGGATCAACAGTTTAAAGGTGGGGAAAAAAATCTGATTTGAGAATTGAGAATGGCCTAAAGAGGACTTTTCAGAGAATAAATCCCAATCTTCTTTTACTTTAATAAAATCCATCCAAAGTAATCCTCACACTCACTCATCTAAAAAAATATCAGGATAAACTGTCATTTTGTCATTGGCAACATTAACGGTTTTTAAAAAAATTATTTTTCCAAAAGTACACTGGAATATAAAATCAAAGCAAGCGTAACAACAAAGGCTTTTGCAAAACTATATTGCATAACTCTCTTCAAGATAATGACAAAATACTTTTCCGCTGTGCTGGGGGTGAAACACAATTTTAAGAGAAAGCGGTTTATGTAAAAATCCTTTGATTTAATTTTCTCTGACTATTGTCTCACATGACAAATGGTGCTGTCTTTGTTTCTTGAACTCTCCTTTGTGACAAGTTTTCTTTTCTCCCCGAAGCCCTGAAACATCCGTAATTACATTTCCCCATCTGTCTCCTCACACAATCCCCCATACATCACCATCAAAACAATTCCATTAACTCCCACTGCGTTAAATAAAGGGGGGGGGGTGTATTCATAAACAAATAAGAGATGATGCCAGTGAGTTGTGTGGAGGAAATGTTAAATGAGGTTAATCCCTCGAATCCATTTGTTCAGATGCTTTGAAAGAGATGCTATCATAAGAGAGGAAAGAATCCACAGGCTGTGTTTCAACCTCTGCTCCCTCCTCCTCCTCCTTCGTCTGTCTCTGTCTCTATGCCCTTGGCACCAGTGAAATTCCCCCACAAGATGGCGAGTTGTAAAGCAGTGACCACAAGGGAAGTAATTATGGTGAGCTTAAAGCACGGAAGTGTTCAAATGAGGAGGAAAAAATAAGTTGATTGAACGACAGACCCAATAATGACCGAATTGTTCCAGACACTGATGGGAATCTCTTGACGAATTACCGTCAGGGTTTGTAAGCAGGCAGAGACACTTGCACATAAGTATCCACGTACAAAGTAAACAAACCAAACTCATTGACGGGAAGAGCAGCAGTCCCTTGCAGATGCACTGAAATGTGAAAATTAGAATAAAAAACCCTCCTTTTTTCAGATTCCCTTTTTTTTCTTTTGCTTCCCACGTCTGCCTCTCATATTAATTTGTCTCCTTCTTAAAAGAAATGGTCATGAAATTCTAGACTAATATTCATTGTCATATAGAAAAAACTACATCCATCACCCACTTCATTGGGTACACTTGTTCAATTCTTCATTAATACAAATATCTAATCAGCCAATCACATGGCAGCAGCACAATGCAAGTAGGCGTATAGACAGTCGAGATGACCTGTTGGAATTCAAAGTGAGCATCAGAATGGAGAAAGAAGGTGGTTGTTGGTACCAGATACCACAGCCCATTAAATATTGCCACTGACCACGTCCACATCTTCTGACGGCTGGTTCCAGCGGTATAACACACCATATCACAAACCTCAGCAGTCATCTCCACAGTCACCCCATATCGGACGGGCTACAGCAGCAGAAGACCACACCAGGAGCCACTCCTGTCAGCTAAGTGCAGAAAACTGAGGCTACAATTCACACAGGCTCACCAAAATTGGGCAATATAGTTGGCTGGAAACATGTTGCCTGATCTGAGTCTCGATTCCCGCTGCGACATTCAGACGGTCAGGTCAGAATTTGATGTAAACAACATGAAAGCATTAGATAAGGTTCCAGCTGCGACGCTTAATGTGCCGTACAAAGTTTAGCAAAGTAGACAAGTCTTTGCATACCTGTTCAGGTGCAATTCATTCATGCAGATTATATTTCACCTACAAGAATAGAGGGGATGGTAAGAACAATCTGTGGGAATTTCACAGGAGACATTTTGACTTATCACCTTCGAAAAGGAACGGTGTTACTTAGAACATTAACACTTCCTTTGTTCTATTCAAGGGTCTCAGCAGGTCCTGAAAGTGTGACAGTGAGCCAGTGTGAACAGTAACAGGACCTTGAAACTGTTAGGCTAAATGCTGTTCAGCCAACATTCATTTCATTCTGTCACACCTGTGATTTTCCTTCTGTGGCATGCCAACATGTCTTTAGTGAAAAAGGCCCATGCTAACGAGAAAGAGGGAGGTGTTGGTAAGTATATACCCATGCACTCATGAAAACTCATGGTCTAATTAACCTTAGAGACTAAAATCACCTGTGTAGGTGGCTTCTGAGTAACAAGCTGTGATATAGACATTCATTTTGGTTCTTTGGTCCTGCGATAAAGCAGTGGAGGTGTGACCCTATCTCGATCAGGAATTAAAGTAATATACGCGATGCATTCAGGTTCCAGGCGTTGGTTTTTTGCAAACACTGGATTAAGGTTTCCAGGAGCCTCTTAGTGTTTTATGTCAAACCTTAACAAGTGCAGTTTGTTACACTTTCTCGGCTTCAGACAGGTAAAACATCCCTTGTGTTTCGCTTGGTTCTGTGCAAAAATGTCTCATTTTTGGACCCACATAAATCAATAAATCCATCCTATGTCTTTTTTTTTTTTTTTAAGATGTTTTCTAGTTTATTGGAAAAAGCAGAAAAATAAGCAGACAAGGTGGCCTGGTCTGGTCTGCGCTCAGTCCCTGGGTTCACACCGATGGTAGATTTGGCCACAAAGGGAAGAGTTGGTGGTAAACAGCATTAAGGTCGCGTTAACAATAAATACTGTGAGACGAGAGAACGTTTAAAGAGACCACCGTGTCTCAACTGGCTGGTGCTTTTATCTTTAAAGCAGAGCATTATATTTTCATTTCAAGAAAACATCGTCTAAAAAGGTTGGAAATTATACCTTTTCAGCTTTCTGACCTTCACTTGTGAAGCTGCTGAGGGAAAAAATTCTATTTACTTTCCAGACCCAGATTTTTAGTCCTAGAGTTACCGGTGACAGCTATACACTCACAGAGTGGTCTGACAAAGCCTCGACCACTAACAAGAAGCAATGGACAGGCAAAAAGAAACTTTGCAAAAGACAGAGTAGAAAGAAAATATAAAGATATGTCACTTTTGACTGGTACTGTATGTATATTTATGAAATCCTAAATCCAACATCAACCCCCGGTCATGAACCTTTTCAAAATTATATCTGGGAAACCAATTTTTATCAGCCTTCTTTACTTGTCAGAACATCAAGGTAGGAAAAAAAAACATCACATATCACTACACCACCCACACACACTTATAAATTCACTCATGCTGAGAGGGTGAGCAAAGCCTGGAGATGGATAGTTGGCTTAATATAGAGAGGGTTAGACAAGGAGGGATGGGGTACAAATTGGAGACGGATGTACAGTCAGAGCCAAAATCAATAATAAAGACTTTCATTTCCAAACAAGATGAGGCGCCAGGAGTTGATGTATAGACGTGGAGCTGATGTACGGAAATGGCCCCTACCCGTCCATCAGAGAGGCAGGGAACCGGACCTGCCACCTATGTGTGACAAATGACTGACAAAGCCAATGCTACTTGAGTTCCATACTGGTAATCAGATCAGAGTCGAGGGAGAGCAGCAGTAAACAAAGGATTGGTAGGAGACCACTTCAAGTTGTTTCCTTTGCTGGAGTGGATTTGTAATTGGTTTGGCTAAAAATACGTGCTTAGCTTTCCTGTGCAGTATTATAAAAGCCTTCTTTTATGGATGCTTGCGGTTCAGTAGAATACTAAGCACAGACACATATCATATTCTGAATTATATTTAGGAAGGCCACAAGACCAAAGCAGGGTTCTAATAGTTTTGGATTTTACATTATAGTTTAGTTTTAGCTAGTTTTTACTTTTTTCTCTAATTCAGTTAGTTTGAATTAGTTTTCAGAGTGGTTTTGCTCGTTTTTATTAGTTTTTATTTTTGGTTTCATGCTTAGTTTTAGTTAGTTTCAGTATTAGTTTTAGTTAGTTTCTGTATTAGTTTTAGTATTTTCATACTTAATCAGGAAATATATTCAACAACCAACTGTTCACAGACAGCAGCTCTACATGTTAATGTGTGTAACATTAAGGACACACATGGACGCCAACAGGGAGAAACAGAGAAAAATATGAACTCCAAAACTCAATAAATTCTATAATAAACTCCCAATAAAGTTCAGCGTCAGTGCAGCAGATTAACAACACCTACATGTGGTGTTTGACTAAAACAAACTCTTTGAAGGAGTCAAAGGTCAAATCCAGCTGCATCCTGATGTTCTCCACCTGAAGCTGCTTCTGTTTTGGAGCTAACTTGGCTCTAATTAGACTTGCAGGGTCTTTGCGGAAGTGGCCAACCTCATGTCCGCATCTATGCATGTGTAGCTGGATTGTGTGTTAATTACCTTGTGGTTGTGTGCTGGTGTTTTTTGGTCCTCGCTCTTTGTGCTCAGTTTTTTGGCTGCAAACATATTTGTCCCTGTTTTTTCTCTTTCTTCATTCCCTCACATCCATCCCAATAGTTTCAGCAGTCTCCCTCCAGGAATTTGCTGACATTTGTGAGTCCTTATTTTGATGCTTTGATTATTATTCCTGATTGTTATTATCTGACTGATAAAGTAGCCGGAAATGCACAAGGACTAAACAGGTTAATCACAACGTTGTGGGCTGGGTGGACCCGACAAGTAGTCACTTTTCTCCGGAGGTGCGCCAGGTTACCGGATCAGAGCGGTTTCCGTAGCTGCCCTGTGTGCGCTTCTCAGGTGGACTTTGATGTTGGTGGTTTTTCCTGACTGAGGAGTGCTCCGCACATTTTTCATCATCCACAACAACACACTCGCTGCTATCTGTGCTATCCTATTGAAAAAAAAAACTCCATATGGGACTCTGCTGCTTTCTCTGCAGACCGCTGCATTACTGTGAAGAGCAGCACGGCGCACGCACATGCGCACACACACAGTTGCCCGATAGCACTCCGAGCTTAAACTCGGAAAGCGGAAAAAATAATTTCATATCAATCCAGACTTTAAAAAAGGACAATATCTATAATTTCAGTTAGTTTTAGTTAGTTTTGTAAACTCACAATTCAGTTTTAGTTAGTTATCGTTTTTTCCTTTTAATTTTTGTTTTTATTTATTTCAGTTAACGACAATGTTTTTTCAATTTCAGTTTTCGTTATTTCGTTCGTTTTTGTTAACTATAATAACCCTGGACCAAAGTATTCCTAAAGAAAAAGAAGTCTAAAAGTTTTTGCTGTTTTTCCGCTACATTAATGCTGAACATGCCTGGACTTTATCGTGAGTCCATGTTGTAGCTCGAGCTTGCTGAGTTAAAGCACAGGGGACTGCAACTAAATAAACCTGTTTGCGGTTGCCACAGTTGTTATACTTGACCTGTCAATGTTCAGGACTGCATGTTTCACCTCAAAAGCAGTGACTTATGTGGGAAAAAACCCAAATCTCCTGAAACTTCATTAAGATCCTCTGGCAGAGTTCCTTAAATTGCTCTAGTCTCTGGGTTAAAGTCCCTATGGTGGAAACACAGCTTAAATTAATCTCTTTGGTGCACTTGTTGCTGCCATAACTTCTGCCTGAACGTATGTTGTGGAGGTCATCATATTTCCAGTTCAGTATACTTGAACTTTGCCTGCACAACTTGGTAGAAAGTAAGCGCAGAGCAGCTGGCTAAGCTTCAAATGGGAAATGGGAAATAATGTTGGCATCCCGCAGGATGCTGAATTTTAACTTATGGTGCAAAAACCCTGTTTGTATGAATTCCATTAGATATACCTTCCCACTGAGCGCTTTACATTATTGATTTGCCACGTTGGTAGAGCAGCATCTTCACTCCTTCTGCATCCGTCTCTTATTGTTCAGTGACAGAATAGTTGAAAAATTATATATGTTTTATTAAATTATTTAGCTGTTTGCGTCTCATAAGTGTTTTGCCCAATGGCAGCAATCACTGTTCTTTTATTTTTAAGCTCCTTTTTGTGTGTTTTAATATAATTAGTTACTGCAGTGGCTGGCTATTCTAATCCATAAAATAAAATACAAGCAACTACACACAGCAAAAGCAGAAATGTTCATAATTAGTGTAAAAACTTGGAGCTGTGATGTGACCCTTGGCAGCGAGTGCTTTATGCATTTGGACGTGAAAACATGCTGCGATTCTCTGTCCTCATTTATGTCTTTATGAAGGCGCACAGCGGTGCAGCGTCGAACACGTACTGTAGTTTTTCATTTTGCGTGCACGGTGAAGTAATTACAGGACTGTGGTCGGTTTTGTACACGGTTAATAGAGATTAATAAGATCATTTCTGCATGCGGGGGAAAATTAATGAATGTACAATGTTCTGACCTCAATGTCTGCAACCTCTAACATCCCACAACCACATCAGGCCCACAAATGATATTTTTAGAAGCCCCTTTTTAATTATCTGTATTTACGGTTAGGAAATTGGACTCCATATGCGTGCACATTTAGACAATTTAATCTGCAACCTTTGACTTTTATTATTTGTACATTTTCTTCTGTATTTTCTTATTTGTTTGTGTAATTGCCTCTTTCTTCTCATTTTTCATCATTTCTGTTTCATTATAATGAATTACTGTTTGACTGTGCTCTGTGTTCTCCCTAGCATTGGAGACACGTCATCGTGTTAAATTATAAACCCAAAGCCTTGCTGAAGTAAGCACAGCGTGCTCACAGGAACACACACATTTATTATACTGAGCTCCTTTATATTCACTTAATATGTAGGGTGAGTGTTTTAACACTCAGGGTTTCCTTTTAAAAATATAATAGCATTGTAAAAATTCCCACTGATTTAAATGTAAAACAATGTCACCCAAATTAGCACAGCTTTCTACAACATACCTCATTCGCACAAGTATTTCAGTATTTTACCCAAGGATACTTTGACTGGAGCAGCCAGGAATTGAACCACCAATCTTCCAACCTGTGAATCAAAAAGTTCAGGAACTCTACCCATAAAGGATATAATTGATTTAAATTTGGTTGCAATCCCCTTCAAGGTCATCTCCTTTAGAAGCACTGTGAGCACTCATCTGTTCCCTCTTCAATCGTATTGCTCCCCAGAAATCCCATTCTGGCTCATCACACCTGGGATCTGCTTGTGTTCTTGATCATTATTTTGGGGAAGAGGATGATATTGCAGGGAGCCTTTTGAACCTTTTCACTGCACTGAGTGGGTATTTCAGGTGGTTTGTGCCAAATGTTCCCCCATAAATGATCCCCCCCCTCCATATGGACAGTCTAACCATGACAAACACATTTGAGGTGCACAAATCCTGCGACAAATTGGGAGATCAACAACGCTGCGTCTGTTTGCGCTCCTGAGCGGATGCGCCTTCAAGCTGCAGACGGAGACCGACCTCTCTCAGTAGTGATCCTCCTCGATATGAAAAATGGGAGAGTTTGACACAAAAGTTGATGTTCGCTCACGTGGTGCGTGGTAAAATTGCAGATATGCAAGTGCACATACTCAGAATGGGGCTTCCAGTGAGCGATCTAGAAATAACAGCCGTGCTGGATGCCTTCCAGGGGTGCACAAGGACAGAGCCTTGGAGGAGAGATTGGCTAAAATTTTAAAGATTTAAATGTTTTTCTTTGTGTTTTACAGGCAGAGGTGGAGAGCATTTTGATTACACTTTATAAAAAAAAATCATCTAGAACAACAACATGAACATTTAGTTTCAGAATGTACTCGAGTCCCCACAGAGAAATACATGTTTTTCTTTTTTTGTAAGCATAATTTTTACAATCATATGAGTCTTAAAAGTACAACTCAAACATTTAGAGCACAAGCACCCAGCGAGGAAGAAAAAAATGTACCTCTGTAATTGCAGGTACTGTGGTTAGGTTAAATGCTGTCATTTAATTGCCTGTAATAATGGTAAAGAACACCTCAAGACTTTTACAGAGTCAAAGATAATTAGGGCTGGGTACACATTTGTCTTTAGTGCAGCTTAAACGTGTAAGAAAAATCAGAAGAAGAAAACATTTAGTGAGATATTATCTATTGCTTATATTTCATGAATCATTAAGCCAAAACATATCTTGATAGCTTTTTTCTTTATTATTACTTAATGAACCAGCTGGAAACTGGGATAATTTATAGATACTGAATTATAAGCATTACTCAGTTATATGTCGCCATTTAAGAAATGAACTTATCTTGTGCTGAATTTGGTTTTGATTGGATCTGTTATGGAAATGGAAAACTAATTTGTTTGACAACGATCATGTGATTAAAAATCCAGACTTAGACACTGAAGCTACCTGGAGGGGGGGAAACAATGACAAAGTGATTAAAGCATGGAAATTAAGTAGTTTCTCTTTATTGTCTGCCACATGTAGAGTGAAATGTTGGTCCTGTTCCTGCTTTGCAGAATGAATGAGGCGCTTCTCTCTTTGAAGTCGACTGAAGTATCTTCTTTTTGCAGGCTGTGTGCATTTAGTAAGCTGCTCAAAGCACTATGAGCACCACAAAGGCGTGAATGCTACATATACTCTCGCCTGCCATGTCACTACTTACACCTGTTCAGCTGCACATTAACACAAATATTTAATCAGCCAATCGCATGGCAGCAACTCAGTGTATTCAGGCATGCAGATATGGTCAAGAGCACAGAATTTGGCATAAACAACATGAACGTATCAATGGTTTAGGCTGCTGGTGGTGTAATGTATGGGGGATATTTTCTTGGCACACTTTGGGCCCCTTAGCGCCACCTGAGCACCGTTTAAACACCATAGTCTCCCTAAAATCTGAGAGGAATGTTTCCAGCACCTTGTTGAATCTGTACCGTGAAGAATTGAAGCAGTCCTGAAGAAAGCAGTGTATGTATATGTGTGTTTGAACCACCCCACCCACGTCATACACTCATATAGACATCATATCACCTCCATGGAGTTCCTTAGCATGTTAGTCCGCTCATCCCCATTCAAACCCAGCATCGCCTGCTCCTTTCAGTTCAATCTGCTTTGACTGTAATAGAGTTCACTGTCACCCTCTCCCAGTGGGGCAACTTTGCCTCCAAGGCAATTTCTTTAGCTATATGTTTTTGTGTTGTCCCTGGATGTGAGTCATAGGTCACGAATGAAACTATGAGGACCAATCCTCCCCTCCCCAGACACACAGACACACATTTTCCCCAAGCACTGCTGCACTTCATCAGAGACCCTGATGCCGCTCGGAGCGTTGGTTGCCCCATGTTGGATCGTTGGAGCGCCACAGTGTCAACAACCTCTTCATGCTTTGTGCAGGGGTGAATAACTCCGGCGTCCCAGCTTAGTGTTGTGCTGTGGTACTTCACTCCCCCCAGCGTATTCTGAAATGATAGAGCTGTTGTGCTTTAAACAAAAGACCTCCAGTGCTGCTACCTTCATGGCACAATGCATGAAATCACTTGTTTTAGAGAAACAAGATCACATACACTAAGCATCAGGTGCCATTTCCATCTTCTGTAAAACAACTAAACATTTACTTTGAGCAGAAGGGAAAAAATATTTAAGTAAAAATATTGATAACCATAAATACAAATCATGGCAACTTTTTCACCCATCAGTGTGTACACAGGTTCAATATGCCCTTTCTGCCTCTGTTTAGAAAAGACAATCCACTTCTTAAAATTCATGGATAAAAATGACTCACTGCCAGCACTGGTTTGGCTCAGTAGGTGAGCAGGCAACCAAATGCCACATGGGCATAATGCAGCCAGCCTGGGGTCAAGCTTGACCCATGGCCCTGGGCTGTGTCTTCCCCTTTTTCTCTCTCTCCCTGCTTTCCTGTCTAGCTGCACTGTAATGTTATCCAATAAAAGCAAAAATGGCCCCCAAAATAACTCATTTCCAGCTCAGTCTGCATGTCGATCCCTTAACGGGAATTCCTATTTTTGAGAACAATTTCAGCAAATCTTACAAAAATGTCATATAGTTTCTCTCATGCAGTGATCCTACAGTGCCTTGCAAAAGTATTCGGCCCCCTTGAACTTTTCAACCTTTTGCCACATTTCAGGCTTCAAACATAAAGATATAAAATTTTAATGTTTTTGTGAAGAATCAACAACAAGTGGGACACAATCGTGAAGTGGAATGAAATTTATTGGATGTGTCAAACTTTTTTAACAAATAAAAGACTGAAAAGTGGGGCGTTCAATATTATTCGGCCCCTTTACTTTCAGTGCAGCAAACTGACTCCAGAAGTTCAGTGAGGATCTCTGAATGATCCAATGTTGTCCCAAATGACTGATGATGATAAATAGGATCCACCTGTGTGTGA